>ML809744.1:0-33552 GCA_009831015.1 Picea engelmannii | reverse complement strand
TATATATATATATATATATATATATCACTTAGGCTTGCATCTTAAAAAATGTTGTCATTCATAATAAAACAAGTGTTGCATGGCAGCGTAGTCTCTGCTGGGTTGAATTGGGAATAAATGCACAGGGATGGGGAAAAAGTAGCGGAGATGTGGCAAGTAGCATGAAGCACAGGTTGTATCCATGCAGTAAATGACACATGGCCTCTAGAGTCCCATTTATTTTTTGAAACTATATAATCCATCTTGCTATGTTCGAAATTTCCATTCTTTCCAGTAGTGTGAGCTGCTCTTTTCTAAATTTTTGTTCCTACTTTGTATGCTTTATCTCTTCAATGTATATTTTCAACTGGTTAGATTTAACTACAATTTCCATAGATCATCTGGCTTGTATGTGTCTATATGTTCCAGGACAAAAAATGTTACATGCATAGCAGGAGAAAAAGATATGCATGAGAAAAAGATAATTCAAATTAAATAAACACAATTTCTTGACATTCAGCGTAGTTGAAGATAAAAATTTATGGGCACATAAATATAAAAGGAGATAAAAAATAGTTTTATTTGGAATGTATCAAAAAATAATAGTCTGTTACATATTCCTGTAAATTTAAATGTGTTTTTCATATAGACTGGGATTGGGGCTCCCGTGTACCATAAGATAAATATGTACAAGAAATAGGACTGTGGAAAGAAGAAGTGGGCGATGGTAGAGTGTAATACCTGAAAAGAAGAAATTGGAAGGTATCAGTATTTGGTTAGAGATTTCTATTTAAAAAGGTGGAATAACTGGATTGATAACAATATAGACTTACAGTGATGGTACATATCAACCCTTTTTCTATTTGCTTGTTGATTCCTTCTTATTGATGTCGTTGACAACTACTAGAATCATGCCAATTGTCTGTTTCCTTTCATCGAAGACCCGCTTCAATTCCCTTTTGACCCATTCTTCAATGTAGCTTCTCAAGGGGGCGACATTGATCTCATTCCATATTTTTATGTTGAAAATATCCTTTTCTAATTCCCTTAGATCGATAGAAAGATTGTGCATATCCTGATCAATGTCTTCATTCTGTATCGAATAGTTGACTAGCCAGTCAGGCACGTCATCTTCACCATATTCAAGGATGTTGTAAAACTTTTCTAAAGACAACACCTTAAAAATCTCAACTTGTTTATCGAAGGCTTGCTTAGTTAAGGTTAAGGAGTTGACGATTAACTTGGGGTCTTGGACCTCGTTGGTCCTTCCGGCTAAGTCTATTTCGGTCAACTTTGTGAATAGTTTTTCTTTCTTTGATATGGCTTGCTCACATGATTGGAAAATGAGATGCAGGTTCTTCACTTTCTCTTTCCAGCATGCTTTTAATTGATTGATCCCATTTTTGGAGGGGAGATCATGTTGTTTTCTTCTGGTTTTTGTCATGTTGTTGACATGGATTCAAAAAGGGATGACCGTGTCCAAATAGAAACGTTGTTCATTTTTTAAATCCACCTACAGATGTTCAATCAAATTATGTGCCCTCGTTCCAAGGGAAGCCATAGTTTGTGATGTTTCTCAGGCCTCAGTAACTAGTTCCATTCTTTTCTTGATATTATTCTCCACATATCCTCTACACGATGCGAGGAGGCTGGAGGATCCTTTTAACTTGGTTGCAGGGGTAGAAGGCATGGCTATTACTAAAGGATTGGCAAACAATGGCATAGGAATAAAATCTTCCTCCAATTCCTTGACTTGGTCCTTCAGTCTCGCATTCTCGGCCTCAATGTCTCCAATGGAATCATCAAGAGCATATCTGGTTTCTCTGTGAAGTTGAGAGATTTGGGACAGCTGCATGTTCGCAAGGCCAACCTCTAAACAAGATTTTCCTTTCTTATTTTTTACATCTCTTTTTTCAATAATTATTTTTTTAGACTCACTGTCAAAAACAACGCTCTGGAATACGAAGGATTCATCTTCGTCAAAAATTTTGGTATCAATTATGTCCATTGGGCGACTATGCTGGATTGCATCTCCCGACTGATCAAGGTTGCAAAATATGCTATCTAGATTAGTGTCAAGTTCCATGTTCTCAATCTCAATTACGGGCTCTTCCGCCTGCCCTACAATTTTTTTTCTCTTCTTCTCCACGGGAAGCTTGTGAGAACTATCAATTTTAGGATGAGGAGGGTTGTTATCTCCTCCTCTGTTTGAAGAATTTTGGGTTTCTTTCTTACTGTGGTGGGTCGTTGGAGCGATGCTCCGAGATGTCGTGCTTTTGGGAGTGTTATGCGGTGATTGAACAGTATGCTCACCGAGGCCTTTTCCTGGTTGCTTGTACAATTCAGTGGTGCTTTGCAATGTGTCTAGGTCACCAACATCAGAAGCAAGAGTGTTGTTGCAAGTGTCTTTGTTTTTGCTCAGGTGTTTCTGGAAAAAAGAATTGTCGAGGACAACTGCAAGTAAATGTTCTAAAAAAAAATTATTAGGGTCAAACCCTCTTATCTTTTCATCATATATTAGGTTCAAGTTGTTGAAATGTGTTGTGAATTCATCAATTTTGTTGATGTTCCTCAACACAAAGTCCCCAACTTTCCAAGGCAGAGGAATGAACTGTTTTTTTCTCTTCTCATGGAATAGATGCAACCAATAGTTGTATTGCCTTGTTATTTTTGTAACAAACATTATGTCTGTAATGTGACATGGAAGGAGAGCAGGTTTTCCCTTGGAGCGAAAAAATCCCTATCACACTGTAATTATCCATTGCTTCAAGTGCCCCCTTCATGTCCAAAAACTTGGTTGCCTAGTCAGATATGCCGGGAGAATATTCTCCTAACAACATAACTTTGAAAACATAGACAAAGTCATTAAAAACCTGATAAAAACAATGGGAGGCCTTGTGCTTCCACAAGGCCTGGTACCAGAAGGTTACTGAGTCGAATTCCCAGTTTACCCTCTTGGACAGAGACGGTTTTGGAAACTGACAGCAATGAGTTATCGCAAAAACCAAGTAGGAAGACATATAAAATTTCTTGTCCTTTTTGAAGCTTGACAATTGGGAACGGATTTCATGGGAAATTAGCTTCCCCCAATAAAAAATGGCTTGTTCCTTGACTGTGAGATACAAAATATAAATAACCATGTGGGAAATAGTTGTTGTGGATTCCTGTCCCATTATTCTTGTAAACAGCTAGGCAATTTCTCGGAATGGATTTTTAAATGAACTAACCTACAAGTTTGTGATATCTTCAGGAACAACCATCGGGTCTTCCAGGAACTCGGTCAAGAGGTCCAACCCGTTATCATGCTTTCTTAGGAACTTCCTGGAGTCTTCTCCTTTGAACATCAATGTTGGCTCCGACAATCTTAACATATCGTGGAAGACCTGATGTGACAAAGAAACAAAAGAGTGGTCCTACAGTGGAATAATTATTTGGTCTGAAATATATTTATCTGTGGACCAAGAGACCATCTCCTTACAGTCAAAAACTTCTGGGACACAACCTACATGAACAATCCCATAGGTCCAAATTATTTTGTTCTGGGTGGAAGGGGATGAGTAGTAAGAATATGCCCTGGACCACTGGAAGTTCTCGTCCTCACGCCCAAAGGTGTTCACTGTATCTCCACATAACTATTGTCGAGTTGGTGCCATAAGTTTATGAGAACATCTGTTTTCTCCAGACGATGCTTGAAATGAACAATTGGAGGGGATAATATAACCCTCCGAAAATGTTGGTTCAATGTGTGTGAGTGGGAAATCTCCTCGATCCCTTTGCTCATTAATGACAATCTCTATGGGTGTTGGATGATGAGTTGTTAGAAGTAAAGCTTACTTATTGCATACTTAGAAGTGTGAAGGTGGCGGGTACGATGAAGAGCAATAAAGGATTGGAGGTTTCATGAACGCGCCAACCCGACGACGTGGAAATGACATTCCATGATATTTGAAATTAAGACTCGGAAGGGATAATATAACCCTCCACAAATCTTGGTTTAATGTGTATTAATGGCAGATATCCTCGAGTCTTTCGCTCATCAATGACAATCTATACAGTTCTTGCATGATGAGTTGTTAGTATTAAAGCTTACTAATTGCATATTTAGAAAAAAGACCTTATATATGTGTGTGTGTGTATGTGTGTTTTATAAACAATTTTTTATTATAAACAAGTGCGAAGGTGATGGATACGGGGAAGAGAAAGAAAGGAATGGCCAAGTATGAAAAGCTGTTGGACGGGCTTCAAAATAGGTTTACAGGGGACAATCATGAGAGGTGAGTGTCTGACGGTCAAATTGTATGCCTCAGAATTTTTTACTGCAAAACACATAAAATGGAAGAGGGCATGATGGGGCAGTTCAACGATCAGTTTGTATATTTGTGGAATTCTGGGAAAGTGGCTAAGTATGGAATAGGGAAACGGTTGGTCGGACTCATTTTCAAAATTAGGGATTCAAGATTTCACGAACGGGCCAACTTGATGTCGCATGAATGAAATTCCATGATGTTTGAAATTAACACTCAGAAGGGATAATATAACCTTATGGAAATCTTGGTTTAATGCATATTAATGGGAGATCTCCTCAAATCTTGGTTTAACATTAAACAATCCTTTTTATTATATATATATATATATATATATATATATATATATGAAAAGTGGTCGAAGGGGCTTGAAAGTAGCGTTGCAAGGGATACGGAGGAGAGGTGAGCGCTCGACGGTCAAATTATATATATATATATATATATATATATATATATATATATATATATATATATATTGTTGGACATATTGTCATTGATGTCAACAGTCATTGTGATGATTTGTTGTTATAATGAATTATCATAGTGATTTACCAGAGATGAGATTGACATTGATGTCAACAGTATATCAGTTAGGAGAAGATGTCAAACAGTATGCAGAGATCAAAAACGTAAGCTCAGGAGGAGGAGCGAACAGTATGCAGAGATCAAAGTTCAGAAGGGAAAGCGCAGTACAAAAGCAAATGAAGATCAAAGCTCTAAAGGAAGATCACATTCCACAATATATCAGTTAGCAGAAGAAGCAAACAGTATGAAGCAATTCGTTATTATTGTTGATCGCGATAGGATCAACAATGTTCCTATGATAAAATCTTAGGAGGGTTAGCAAATGCAGAGATCAAATCTCGAAAGGAAAAGTGTAAGCTCAGGGTGAGAAGCCTCAGCAATAGTCCGATCAGAGTGGGAAGACTCAACAACCATGTCACATACCCACTACCATAAACAAATTTTCGTTGATTTCTGCAGAATCAGAGCCCCCGAATTACCTACGGAGGCCTAGCGCAAGCTAGCTCTTTCTCTGCCTGCTCCCATGTAATCCGTGGGTCATGATCACAGGTCAAATAATCATGGCGCCTCTTTGTATTTCGTGACTTGGCGCCACAGGAATGTCAAATCATTTGAATCTGCATCCGTCGAACCCCGGAAGGGCTAGCGAATGGCCAATGGGGACAAATCCCAACAGGGCTAGAGAACGACCAATGAGAACAGGCCCCATCGCGCTGTTAAGTGGAGTATAGGTGGCAGAGGGGGAAATGCGACACGATAGTCGACATGACAAGAGGGGGGCCCACTTTACACACCACACCATTCTGGACCACCCCCCCCAATTAACGATAGAACGGCAGGGGGGGTCCGGAATTCACCTGAGCACCGTTGATCAAGGTGAATTAATCTCGACCGTTCGAGAGTTGCACATTCGATTCTGGACCCCCCCTCATCGCTAAAGGCATAATGGAAAGGGGGCTTCGGAATGAAGCCTCGCTCGTAGATCTGGGCGGGTGGACTCTGGTCGTCCAGATCTACTCGCTACTTACCTTAATGCGCATTCACGCCCTGGCTTAAAGTTGACATCTCTTCTCCACATATGACGGTCATTATAGACCCTGAGATCCCTCGAAGGAATCTCATCCGTTCATCGGGACTTAACCACATGCTAACGTCTCGATATTATAGGTCAAGATTTATCAAGGCGAGAGCCTGACCTCTTGTCAACGGAACTCCCGAATCCATGATTCTCGATTTCCCGAAACGGGTAATCTCTCGACATGTAGCCTCCTTAAATCTGACGGTCCAGATCTGTCCCGGGGTTTCCACCATGGAAAGTCCCGATCTCTCGTCACCAAGACTCCCGAGTTCGATTTTCCTGATTTCTCGAAATGGGAAATCTCACGACACGTGGCCCCCTTAAATCGGACGGTCCAGATCTGTCCCGGGGTTTCCACAATGGAAAGTTCCGATCTCTCATCACCAGAACTCTCGAGTTATCGACTCCTGATTTCCTGAAATGGGTAATCTCTTAACACGTGGCCTCTGTTATTCGGACGGTCCAGATCTGTCCCAGGGTTTCCACAATGGAAAGTCCTGATATCTCATCACCAGAACTCCCGAGTTCTCGACTCCCGATTTCCCGAAATGGGTAATCTCTTGACACGTGGCCTCCGTTATTCGGACGGTCCAGATCTGTCCCGGGGTTTCCATAATGGAAAGTCCCGATCTCTCATCAACAGAACTCCTGAGTTCTCGACTGCCGATTTCCTGAAATGGGTAGTCTCTTGACACGTGGCCTCCATTATTCGGACGGTCCAGATCTATTTCGGGGCTTTCGCCTCTATTCACTGGGGGTTTAACCCTCGGGTAACTCCTGACAGATCCAATGGCTGTCGGGTTTTCCAGCCAAGATCTGACGACTCAGATTGGTTCCTACCTGTACATTCTTCCACGACTTCCTGGACGTGGAAAAATCAATGGTCCAGATACTCCCATGGACCTTGGGGATCTACGGTCCCGATTTCTTCACTACCCACGAAGACACAGAAAAACAAAGGGGTAAGGCATTTAACACCCTACTTACTCCTACCAATCTAACGGTCATGCGTGACCACAGGTTTCCCGATGGAATCTCGTCCGTCGATCAATACCTATCAGGGTTAAGGCACTTAACACTCCATCTTCTTCTTCCAATCTGACGGTCGTGAGTGACCACAGATCTCCCGATAGGATCTCGTCCGTTGATTCGATACTTCATCCTTATGCTACCATCTCAGGTTTTCAAGAGGATTGTTCCTCCTCGTGCAGGGTTACTAAGGCCTTGAGCCTTCACATTCTCTTTCCCAGTTCTTGATGGGATTTTCAAGGAGGGTATCTCTATGGGGAGGTTTTTACCTAGGGTACTATATGAGGCAGATAAGGGTACCTTTCTCCCATGAATCAGACATGCAGTCTGAATTAGATCAGTATACATATAAATAGTGATTTATGAAGACATAATCCATACGTAGTCTTTCCATTATAAATAGGCATCTACCAGTACTGATCAAAACACCATACAGACATTCTTACTCTGAAATCATTCACCATTTCACAGCTTATAAACATAAATGTCAGAATAAATATATATTTCAAGATGCCAGAGGCAAAACACTTATTAGAAATAACATCAGGGGTTATGCAACTGCTGAGAGGGGTACTCGTTTCCACCCAACCGTAGGCTCAGCGACTCCTAGTGGATTTACCACTAGCCACCCCCGAGCTGAGACCACGATCCTGTGAGACTGCGTCTCCATTTACCAGTGACCAGGAGTGAAGGTTACTCTCCTTCCTCTCTGCTATCACTCACTCTGCATATCGCCAGAGTTCTCTTCCTCCCCTTGTGTCTGCCCCCAATCGCTTCTCCCCCACACCTTATCCTCTTGTGAGGTTGCGTGTGGCGCGATTTCCCTTGCCCTGGTCAGGCCTGACGGCTCTACGAATGGGTGGTTCACCTCCCCATCCCTCATTAATTCCTGAGGAGCCATCTACCTACCAGTCTGCGAGACATTTAATTCGGGGCCAACGAGCCGCTTTTGGTTCTTCGGGCCAGTGGAGTCCAAATACGGTATTGAATCTCAGTGGAAGTTAACGCCACCTTTCTAGGTGCCTTCCACCGCCATTGTGTCTCTTTTTAAGCACATCCCCTCTCAACAGTCCTGCAATATAAATTCATAATATTATTCACATTCATCGACCTTTTCCACAAGGTCCATTCACATCACATATTCACATTTTTGAGTTTGCCACAATTCTTGGCCAGTCCAGTTATTTTTAAAAACTGGGGGAAACAGGGTGTTACAAACCATCTGATCAAGAGGTTGACCATGTTGATTGTCTAAATATAACGGACATCGGTCATATCAGTGACCGTGGGCTTGAGGACCATTGGAGGATTGTAACCATTGGATTTGCAAGCCAAATCAACGGCAGGGATAAATTGCGGAGATCGGAAGGAGAATTAAAAAACTCACTAGTTCTAACCTCGCAATTAGTCCAGATCGTCAGATATCATAGACTCAGATATCGACGACTGTGGTTGATCCAACAAGCGATCAGTTTAATTCAGATTAATTCGTGACCGTCAGATGCGCAATCGCCAGATCAACAACAGGGATGAATTGCGGAGATTGAAAGGAGAATTAAATAACGTGCTATTTCCAACACCGCAATTAGTCGGGACCGTCCGATCTTATAGTTTCTAAGATCGACGATTTTGGTTGACTCACCAACAATGCACAACTTCCACTTGCGGAGTTTGGGTGATGAGTTAAATCACTCACAAGTTGTGGTTCTGCAATCATCTGTGATCGTGGATATGCTTCGAGTGTCTTCACGATCGTTGGATCACATTTTAGTGGAAGGACAGGATAAGTTGAAAAGGTTGAGAATTTGATTATCCGAATACCCGCCAGCCGTCGGATCAAACCCAAATTTCCGTCAGTCGTCGGATCATTTTCGAGTGGAAGGATAGGATAAGCGAGGTAAGATCTGAGATCTCATTTATGTGAATTTCCGTCAATCGTTGGATCATTCTAAGTGGAAGGACAGGATAAGCTAGAAAATATGCATCGTAGACAGATCGAGTTGTCGATCTAAGATTCTGATCAACGAACAACATTCGTTTCGGGTCTAAAGTTGCGAGGAGGTTACGCTCCGGAGAAATATCACCTTAAGAATTCAGTTTGAGATTTTAAATACCCGAAGCTCAGAAATCTGAAATAAATAAGGACCATCGGATTTGGAGGACATACGATGACCGTTGGATCATGGTCGTTGGTCAGGAGACCACATCATCAAGGACACGCAGTAGACCACGTCTACAAGGACATGTGGCAGACCACATCAGCAGACCACCTTAGAAAAGACATATGGAAGATCATGTCAGCAAGGAAATATGGGAGACTACATCAGCAAGGACATGTGGCAGACCACGTCAGGAAGGACACATGGCAGACCACGTCAGAAGTACAAATGGCATAATTAGATGATGAAAAGTGTCAAGAGGAAATTTGCTCGTGCCATGTCAACAAGTGACATAAGCAAGTTACGTCACTACAGGAGATTTGCTTCGAGAGTTTCACCACCAAGAAATGTCAAAAGTCTTGAAGTCTCGAAGGACGAAGGTCCGAAGTCGCTCTCAGTCATCGATCTAAGATACATTGAGAGTTCGGACAACCGTTAGATCAAGGAGATGAACATGTGCCACATGAGGAGATCCACGTCGTCAAGACTACGTCAACAAGGACACATGGTGCAATAAGACAATGACAAGTGTCAAGTTGAATCGACATTTCAGGTACGTGCAAATCACGATTCAAAGTGACATGTGGTAGCTACTCGGCTCGTGACACGTCATCAAGTGACCTAAGTAAGTTATGTCACTTCGGGAGTTTTGCTTCGGGAGTTTTACCACTAGCACTTGCCCAAACTTCCGAAGTCCCGAATGTCAAAGTCCCAAAGTGGACATGAGACATCCGATCTTAAGATCACTTCGGGAGCATACTCAAACGTTGATCAAAATACAGTGGAAGGATAGTGTAAGTATAATAGATGAAGTCGCGGAGTAAATGGTGGCCATCTATCTCATTTCTTGATTAAGTCCTAGCCGTTGGATTAAGCAATGAAGTATAGGTCCAAGGATCGAATCTGACCATTGATCTGGTTCCGCAAAGTAAACGTGAACCATCCGATCTATTCGGCGAAATCCGCTCCGGAAGATTTGACATGTTGCAAGTCTCGAAGTCTCGACAATCATCCATATCATTGGAGATTGAATCGTGATCATTCAATTGATAAAGTGCTCGTCTCGCCTAACGTATGATTAACGCCATTGGTCATATGGTAAAGAGATTTAAAAGGCAGAATGAAATGTGTCGCTTAATTGATAAGCCTATGGTTCTACGCCTATGATCATATGCACATGGTTTGAAGGAAGCACCTATTTCTGTTACCACATAGACGAAGGAAATCGATCCATCCTGTGATCGATTTATGAAAGTAAAAGGGGATGCTAGGTTTAACGTTGAAAACCTAAAATGATGATCTTTGGTGGTCCCAAAGGTCATTGTAAATAAAGAAGTTAGTTATAACTTGCTCCACAAGTCGACTCAATAACTTAAACAAGTTTTGAGCATAAGAAACTATAAATACAACCATGATTGGTTCACTGGAGGGCGTGCTTGTGGAAGGATACGGGCTTGTGGAAAAGATAGGCTCGCGGAGAAAGAGCGGCCTACGGAGGAAAATGAAGGAGATACGGACCTGAGGTTCGTGCGCATATCAGAGAGAAGAAGAGGTGAAGAAGGAATGAATATCAGAGAGAAGAAGAAGCGAAGAAGGCGTAGATATGAAATGGAAGAAGAAGTGAAGAAGGCACAGATATCAAAGGAAATATAAAGCGAAGAAGGCATGAATTTCGGACAGAGGATGAAGTGTGGTGATGAGCGTTTATGGTATACCTATAATCATGAGATAAAGTTGATTCTATAATGGATCACTACTACTAGAGTTGAATGAACTCTAGTTGGATAGATTGTGTTCTATCAGCAAGCTAGGTCTTGTGGCAAGTTGGGTCTTGCTTGAGAGTTGGTGCTCTTTTGAGAGTTGGTGCTCTCCGAGGATTTGGTGCTCCTTACTTCAGTTGGTGCTGATACAAAATAATTGTTGCTAGGAAAATTCATATTACCATATTTACATATATTCATATAAATTATACACAAACATCTGGTATCTCTTGTGTCCATTGTGATTATGATTTGACTGTTATTAATCTGTTCAATTATGTTTTAACTGGTAACTTGTAAGAAGAAAAGATAGAAAAGTTCACACACTAATTCACCCCCCCACTCTTAGTGTGGGCGGTGTGTTCAACANGTGTGTGTGTGTGTGTGTGTGTGTGTGTGTGTGTGTGTGTGTGTGTGTGTGTTTTTATAAACAATTTTTTATTATAAACAAGTGCAAGAAAGGAATAGCCAAGTATGAAAAGTGGTCGGACGGGTTTCAAAGTAGGGTTACAGGGGATTCTCAGTAGAGGTGAGGGCACAAGAAAAACCAACTAGGAATTGGAAATTTTCTGAACCCACCAACCCGATGATCCACGAAAGAGATTCCAAGAAATGGCCAAGTGTGGAAAGCGGTCGGACGAGCTTCAAAATAGGGTGACAAGGGTTCCCGAGGAGACGTGAGGCCCCAACGGTCGAATTGTATGTATCAAAACTTTTGAGTGAAAAATGTCTAAGATAGAAGAGCGGATGATTTGGGAGTCCATAAGTCAATTTGTATATCGTGGAAGTCGGGGTGTTGTTTGCAGGTCAAGGAACATTGGAAGTGCAGTCCACCTATTTGGGAACCCGCAAGCAAAAAATTCAGTGAGTATGCAATAGGGAAACGGTATTCAATTTATATATAATATATTGATATTTCTAATAGATATCCCATTACCTAGCAGGATATTTTCTATAGGTTTCTGGACAAGTTGTGTAGGAATAGTTAGTATGATTGTCTCCTGGAGACATGGCGAGTTGTTAGGATTAAACCTCACTTATTTCATACTTGGAAAGAAGTGCGAAGGTGGCGGGCACAGGAAACATCGAATAGGAATTGGAGGTGCAAAAGAGATTCCAAGAAATGGCCAAGTATGGAAAGCGGATGCACATGCTTCAAAATGGGGTGACAATATTTCCCCAGGAGATGTGAGGACCCAAAGGTCAAATTGCAGGTCCCAGAACTTTTGAGTGCAAACTGTGTATCACAAAAGAGGGTATGATGTGGGAGTCTGGCAGTAAATTTGTATATCGTGGAAGTTTGGGTGCTATTTACAGGTCACGGAACATTGGAAGTGCAATCTAGAGCCCGCCTGCCCGAAAATCCGCGATCTGGAAAGTTGCTAGGTATGGAATGGGAAGCGGTCGGTCGGAGTCGGGATGTAAAATCACGAGTGAAAATGTGAACCCGTGAGCCCGCCAACCCACACAACTAGACATTTTTCGGAAAAACGACTAAGTAACTAGAAAGAGAAAGTAAAGGGGAAAAACAAACGGGAATTTGGTTAAGTATAGAAGAGGGAAAGGAAGCGCTAATATATTAAAATATGTAATATATATTCCATTTCCTGGAAAGATCTTTTATGTATGTTTCTGGAGTTTTCAGCATTAAACTTCAATTATTGCATACTTGGAAAGAAGTGCGAACGTGGCAGGCACAGGAAACAACAACTAGGAATTGGATATTTCGTGAACCCACCAACCCGACAATTTGCAAAAGAGATTCAGACAAATGGCAAAGTATGGAAAGCGAACAATCGAGCTTCAAAATGAGGTGACAATAGTTCCATAGGAAACGTGAGGACCCGATGGAAAAATTGTAGCTCTCGAAACTTTTGAGTGCAAACTGTGTAACGGGGAAGAGGGTATGATGTGATAGTTTGGTTGTAAATTTGTATATCACGGAAGTCAAGGTGTTGTTCGTAGCTCATGGAACAATGGAAGTGCAATCTAGAGCCCGCCTACCTTGGAATTCACGATCAGAGAAGTCGCTAGGTTTGTAATCGGGAAGTGGTTGGTTGGAGTCGTGATATAAAAGAATGAGTGCAAATGTGAACCCATGAGTCCTCCAACCCACGCAGCTAGACATTTTCGGAAAAAATGACTAAGTAACGAGAAGGAGAAGGTAGAGGGAAAAGAGAAACGAGAATTTGGTTAAGTGTAGAAGAGGGAAAAGAAGGGCTAATATATTCAAATCTGTAATATATATCCCATTCCCTAGAAAGATCTTTTCTACATGTTTCTAGAGAAGTTGTATACTTATTACATATACTTGGAAAGAAGTCTGAAGGTAGCGGGCACAGGGAAAAGCGACTAGGAATTGGAAATTGTCTCAACCCGCCAACCCGACGATCCGCGAAAGAGATTACAATAAATGGCCAAGTGTGGAAAGCGGTTAGATGGGCTTCAAAATAGGGTGACAAGGGTTCCCGAGGAGACGTAGGGCCCCAACGGTCAAATTGTATGTATCGAAACTTTTGAGTGCAAAATGTGTAACAAGGAAGAGGGGATGATTTGGGAGTCCAAAAGTAAATTTGTATATCGCGGACGTCGGGGTGTTGTTTGCAGGTCAAGGAATAATAGAAGTGCAGTCCGCTTGCCCAGAAATACGCTATCTGAAAAGTTGTCAGGTATGGAATGGGAAGCGATCAGTCAGAGTCGGGATATAAAAGCATGAGTGAAAATGTGAACCCGTGAGCCCGCCAACCCTCACAGTTAGACATTTTCAGAAAAGCAACTAAGTAACTAGAAAGAGAAAGTAGAGGGGAAAAACAAACGGGAATTTGGTTAAGTATAGAAGAGGGAAAGGAAGGGATAATATATTAAAATCTATAATAGATATTCCATTTCCTAGCAATATCTTTTCTATATGTTTCTGGAGTTGTATACTTATTGCATATACTTGGAAAGCCCCATTGAAAAACCATCATTTTCTAGTCCAATATTTTATCCACTTGCTCGTTTTCTATTGTGCTTTTACCATTAAAAAGGGTGTGAGAAAATGCTTTGTTGAAGACTAGTTTTTATTGCAACTTGTGGGAGTAATTGTGTTCTTGATACATTCTTCCATGACTTTGACATATTAGCTTTAAGTATTAAACTTATTGCATGATGGGTTGTTAGCATTAAAGGTTAATAGTTGCAGGTCTAGAAACAACAATGACGATCTTGAATTTTAATATTGTAGTTGATTTCATAGCCCCATTTGACCATAGCCACCATAGATCATTTTTTTTTCTTTTTTTTTTTTGTTATAATTCACGAACAAGAAATTAGGTAATTTCATTAATAAAGTAAAAAGTGATCAAATAGAGTCTTGGGGATGGACAACTAATAAAATGTTCCCTTTCGGGGTAAAGGTATCAAGGAAGTAAAAGGGAAATAATAAATTGTTTGCCTAGCAAGGCTGAAATGAAAATGAAAATTTTAGGGCAGGGCCATGACTGTCGCATCGTGATTTGGTCTTGCTATGTTCTATCTGCATTGAAAGTAGAATTGAATGTTGGTTTGAAACTGTCTGAAATTCATTTTTGTTTCCATAAAATACTGATGGGATCGACACAATGCATTGCCATATAATTGTTAAATGCTCCATATTAGATCAAATTACTTGATCCAATACAATATTCAAGAACTACGAGACTATCGAGCCATGCCGATGACAAGAGGTGTTAAATTCAGCAAAGAAGCAACAACCAAGATGCCAAGGCAAAAATTTTAATAATAAATCCATCAAAAAAAGAAAATATTGGGCAGTGTATATCTATCCATAGAAATTGGACCGAGTTCTTTGCACCAAAACATTGAACATATTTGTCATAAACATAGGTACAAGATCTACAACATGTAGGAGCCATTGAGATGCTCTTCGACATGCATACAAAACTCATTGTCGTTCTTTTTTTTAGGAAATGCTTGCAGTCTTCTCTACGGAAGGTCAATCTTCGTTGCCACAATCTAAATATCTTATGGTAGATTTGAGGCGACAAAGAAACAGGAGATTGGTTCCGCAGTGGAATAAATCCTTGGCTTGAAGCAGGTGAACAACACCCTTGCTCCTAATGCTAGCATCACTCCAATGTTGCACCCCAACAAGAAAGAAACCCAAAATTTTTCAAACACAGGAGGACATAAGAACACATCCTCACTGTAAAATTGATATTTCTCACAAGCTTCCCGTGAGGAAGAAGACGAAAAACGTTGCAGGGCAAGCAGAAGAGCCCGAAACTGAAAGTTAGGACACACCAAGATACCACCCGCTGACAGTCTCGAAGACTTCAGGGACACAAGTTGCATGAGCAATTCCAGAGGCCCAAATTAGTCCATTCCGGGCGGAAGGAGACGAGTAGTAGGAATATGCCTTGCACCAACAGGAGTTCTAGTCCTCATGCCCTAAGATGTTAATTATATATCCAGAGAACATGAGAGTGGTCCCATAATTGAATAATTATTTGACTTGAAATATATCTTTGGGAGAATCAAGAGACCATTTCCTTATAGTGAAAGACTTCCACCCATAAAAGACTAATTTGGACCTCTAGAATTCCTACTCTGGAGCTGCAAAGCAGCTATTGTGTTCAACGTTGGTTTATTTTCTGGCACGCCTTCTTTTGGTCTTGTCAGGGACGCCATTGTCGAGTCGGGAAGTGCCCCCCATTATGGTTGATTTCAGTTGGGTACAGGAGTGAGAACAGAGTCTGCATTGCCATCATCCATTGTCGTGTCATCGTCCATCAAATCATCTTTTCTAGGCTCAAAATCGATGATCAGGCAAGCGGGCAAGTTGTCTGAGCAGGCAGGGTTGCCTTGGAATTCTTTGGCTTGAAATATATCTCTCAGTGCACCAAGGGACCATCTCTTTTTTTTCTCCTGGGCGAAGGGAGATGAGTAGTAAGAATATGCCCTGGAGCACTGGAACCTTTGGTCATCATGTCCAAAGGTGTTTACTGTATCTAGACAGAGTTGTTGTTGAACTGTTGCCATAAGTTAACGACAATTCTCGTTTGTTCCAGATGATGTTTGAAATGAAAATTTGGAAGGGATAATATAACCCTCTACAAATCTTGGTTTAATGCGTATCAATGGAAGATCTCCTCGAGCCTTTCGTTGATCAATGAAAATCTCCATGGTTCATGCATAATGAGATGATACCATTAAAGCTTACTAATTGCATATTTAGAAAAAAGTGTGAAGGTGGCGGTGACGGCGAAGAGTGATTAAGGATTAGAGATTTCGTAAAGGCGCCAACCGAACGACGTGTGAAAGAGATTGCATGATGCTTAAAATGAATACTTGGAAAGCATAACACAAATCTTCACAAATCTTGGTTTAATTCGTATTAATGACAAATCTTCTGCAGCCTTCCGGACATTAATGACAATCTTAATGGTACCTGCACGATGAGTTGTTAGCATTAAATCTTAATAATTGCATATCTAGAAAAAAGTTCCAAGGTGGCAGGGATGGTGAAGAGTGATTAAGCATTGCACATTTCGTCCACCCACCAACCCACGAAAGAGATTCCAAGAAATGGCCAAGTATGGAAAGCGGTCGAGCAGGCTTCAAAATAGGGTCACAAGTTATACTCAGGAGACGTGAGGGGTTGATGGTCAAATTGTATGTCTCCAAAATTTTGATTGCAGAATTTGTATCATGAAACAAGGCACAATGACATATTTCAGCGGTCAATTTGTATATCGGGGAATTTCGGGTGTTGTTTGTAGGTAGCAAAACAATGGAAGCGCAATGTTGAGTAAGCGTGGCCAGGAACCAGCGATGATAATAGTGGCCAAGTATGCAATGGGTAAGCGATTGGTCGGGGTTGTGATATAAAAGCATGAGACGTACTCAGAACAACGAATATTTACAGGCTTGGAAACAGGGCCATGAGCTCTACCCAAGAGATGTGAAGGTCGGATGGTCAAATTGTATGTATCCCAACCTTTTATTGCAAAATGTGCAACATGGAACAGGGGAAAATGACGGACTTCGATGATCAATTTGTATATTGCGGAAATTTGGGTGTTGTATATAAAAGCATGAGACATTCGGAAAAACGACCAAGTAACCAGAAAGGGAAAGAAAACGAGAAAAAAGAAAGGGGAATTTGGTTTCCAATATGTAGATCGGGGAAGCCCAGGTGTTGTTTGCAGCCGAAAAAATAATGGAAACACAATGTTGAAACAACCTATCTAGGAACCTGCGATCCAAAAGGTTTGTTGGTTATGAAAACAACAACAAGCAACAACCGACGAACCAACGAACAAGAAGCACCCACAAAACTAGTGAACAATGTATGTATCTTCAACGATAACCAAATTTCATTCCAAGCATAGAAGACATATGAAACATACAATGGCTATGCAACTAGCGGTGGATAACAATATTGTCCAAATTCACTGCTACATTGTATGGAAAAATGCTACATTGTATGGAAAAATTCGAGGAAAAATGTACTCTGAGAAGCCTATTTAGGTGAACATTTAAATTTTTCAGGTTGTTTAAGGGCCTCACGGTATGCAAAGATTTAAGCTGCCAGGCATGTTCTAGTACCTCGCACTATGTAAACATTTAAGTTGTTAGGCTTATTCAAGCACCTCAAAAAAAGTGTCAATGCTCTAAACCTTCGGTATGTAAACATTTCAATACAAATAGAAATAATAATAAAAGGACATATTAATATGAAGTCAATGAATTATTGATCGCTATAGTCCCACTACGCCTTTGGCAAGGAATAATAATAAAAAAAGAATTAAAAAACAATATTGATGCTCAGAACTTTCGATATGTAAACATTTCAGTAAAAATGTAATAAAAATTTAAAAAGAGCATCTAAGCTAAAAACTTTGGATATCTAAACATTTACAACATTGGGAACAACGAAGTTGGCAATAAGACCTCCAATATATTCTCCAATGAGATGATGACATATAAGGATTTTTTTATTATATAAAAAATATTGTTTTTACTTCTATAGTACGAACAATACAGATGATGCGAAAAATTATAGTCAAATGACATATTAATATGAAGTCAGTGAATTATCGATTGTTATAGTCGCTCTACGCATTTGGCAGGGACTAATAACCATATTCTATATTATGTTGTTTATATGTTTTTCACTATAGGTTTATTAAGAGAATTTGCTTAGCTGGAAACTTTATTAAAAAAAAAAAAAATTGTTCATTGTAGCCAAAAAAAAATGATGTATGACAAAGCAGATGGTGAGATAATGGACAGTGACCACAAACAACAAGTAAAGTAGTACAATGCTTTTGATTTTGCAAAAATAACTTCCATTTCCTTTGCACATTAATTCATCATAGCAAATTGAATAATAACATCGAATTATTTTATAAATAAATTTTGATACAGAAAAACATTGAATTGTTTTATAAATTAAATTTAAAAAAAAAAATGAATTATGTCCACAGTTAAGCCAAAGACATCCTCGTATCATCTTTTGTAGTGTCTCCGATCCAGAATCCTTTGTAATTGTACATATAGGCTGGTGAACCATTGGAACCAAGTGTAAATGTAATGTACATTTAGGCTGGTGAGCCAAGGACACCGGGTTATGGTGTTGTGTGCATCAGAGTAGTGCTAGGAAAAGTGTTAACAAAGACAAGGTGTGCAGTCTATGTGTTGCGTGCCCCTAGGTAAGTGCACACATTTCACTATGTTGTGTGAACTTGGGTTAGTGCACGGGAATGAATGTTTATGTTTTGAGGCCCAAGAGCATGTATGATTATGGGGTGGGTGAGCCTAAATGCAGATAGGCCAATGCACCTATCCATATAAATATAATCATGAATATTAATCAAATTTGGCAATGTTGCGCATTGACTGACTCAGACAAAAAGAGATGGGGGGCCTACTCCACCAGAAAAGGTAAAAAGGGGTGAGTTGTAAGTCATGGGGAATATTTTAATAATATTTTCGAGAACAGGTCACCAAGTGGCTTAAAGTTACTTTTAAAGGTGACAAGTGTCAAGTGGAAGGCATGTAATATATATTGTTGGCCTTGGTGTATTTTTTTGGGGGGGGATTACAATTAGTATTCATGTTGCAAGCTCTGGTGAGCAGAAAGGGGTTCAGACTGTATAGAAAATATGATTATTACCTTATCTGCCAGAGAAGTTTGTAAAGAGTTGTGGGGTTGTATCTATAGTTTCATTGTCAAAGAGTCGGGTTGGAAGACCATGAGGAGTATCTCTAGGTGAGAGATTGGTTGTTGTAGAGTGGTTTCCAAACCTATGAGAATATTCTCCACGAGAGAGTATTGTTGAGAATTGTTTCCTAGTGCATTGGGCACTAGTCACAAGGGTTAGAGACTTCTTGTCTAGCCTATTGTTGGTAACCCTAGAAAGGGAAGTGGGAAAGTCGAAGGACTGGTGAGAAGAGAAGGGGCACACTTCCTTGGGTGTGACAGGTGCATGGGGAATGAGGGGTTGTGGGCTAGTTGCAACAATAGGCACTTAGGACTAAGCAATTCTATTGAGTTTCATACCATAGCTTGTCGTTAGGAACCTTTTTTCCCTGGTGGAGTTGAGCCCTAGCTCGGGAGTGACTTGTTGCTGAAATTTTAAGAGTAACAACGTCTATGGTTGGGTGGAACATCTAAGTCAAGGCCATAGTTGGTGATTTTCATAAAAGATAAGTGTTCTTTATGTGCTTGTCTTGTTTATTGTGTGCTTGTTTATCTATGTTTGACATGGGTTAAATTCTTGTATGTCATTGCATATAAGTATTTGTGGTTATCTTGTTTAATGATGCTTGCACCTATAAGTATGATGCATAAAGATTGTATTTGTAGATATGCATGGATTAACCAATATGGTTAGTTTAGCTTGCTATGTTAACCTGGTGATTTTGGTTATGAACCGACAAGAAGAGGATTGAGTGGCCAAGTGTGTAGGGTGATAGCCTATGTACACTAAGAGGTTGGAATTTGTGAGTGTGAGGACAGAGAATCAAATTCCAAGAACAGTGAAATTCGAGTTTATGCATGATGCTTAGATGGTTAATGTGCGCAGGGTTGTGTTGTGGAAATAGTATGATAGTGCGCACAATTGGTGCGCGTAAATTTGAGTTACTTTTGTTGCTTAAGTTTGTACTGAAAGAAATTGTTGATTTTGCTGTTATAAGTTGTGTGGTGTGACTTAGGCTTAGGTCGAGGGCATTACATCAAGTGATATTGTGTGGATTTAGTTTAAAGTAGACTCCATGCAATGTAATTCTACTATAACATTGCTCATTGGTATGTTGGGAATGTTGCAGTTTGGTTGTTTTAGAGCATGTGTAACGTGGTAACGTGACTCAGTGGGAGACATTCATTATAGAAGTTAAAATTGTGTGGCATGGCCCAGTCTGGGTGATTAGGCACATTACACTCTGGCATCAAAGTGGTTGGCTCAACACTGGACTTGTATGGGTTAGATATTAGCATGAATAGATGCGTACACTAAGAATTGGTACTGCGCGGTACAGAGATTAGTTTGTGCGGAACACCATGGGTGTGCGCACTAGAGTCCGGGATGTTAAAATCATCTAAGAAATCCAAGTGAAAAGATTCTGAAAAAATGGTGCAAAGTTTTCGTGTAGTTTTTTCATGAAACCATCTAATAAATCTCAATCGCTTGCACATTTTGCAATGTTTTTTGCAAAATTTTCAGTGAACATAGCAGAACATAGTCAATGCAGAAGGTTAAGAGCATGGAAAATGCGCAAAGGATTTATAGTCCTGATGATGAATTTGGGGATTTGTATGTCGGTTTGGGTGTTGATGGTACAAAACCCAAGGGGGAGCACTTGAACTTGATAGAAACTGAAAAATTATTGCAAAAAGATGTCCAAAGTTATAAGGATGATAATGAAAGGCTTATGAGAGCCAAATCGCAACAAGATGATTTCAATGTCAAATTGATGCAAATCCTGGACAAAATAGAAAAGAAGATGGATAAGGAGACAGAGATGAGTAGATAAAGAAGTCGCAGGTCTCATGATGAGAACAAAATATAAGAAAGAAGTGTTGCTAAGCATTCTTGCAGGAAGACACGCAGTAGTTTGAGTCTATCTCCTGCCAGAAAGAATAACAGAAGGACTGGGGTGGATGAGCTACAGGAGGGAATGAATGAGATTAAGCCTCCTACCTTTAATGGTGAGCACAAGAAGGATGAAGATGTGGAGACCTAGTTGTTGGGTATGAGGAAGTATTTCCAGCTGCATAACTATTCTGCGCATATAGAAGGGAGAATTGTTATCTATCAATTAAAAGGAAAAGCATCAATGTGGTGGGATCAATATGTCCAATTGAAGCACATTGATGAGAAGAAATTGACTTGGAGGGAGTTCAAGATGTATTTCCAAAATAAATACTTAACCAAGCGCTACTATGACAAGAAAATGAAGGAGTTCTTCGAACTCAAGCTTGGGAATATGATGATTGATGAGTACGAATGAAGATTTTTGGAATTGTTGAGCTATGTGACTTTTATCAAGTATGAACAAGTGAAGATTCAAAGATATTTGAGTGGTTTTCCCTCATTTATCAGTGACAAGATACAATATGATGACCTAAAAATGTTGTAAGAGACCATAAGGCGTGCTAAGTGTCTTTATGGCCAACAAAGGGGAAGACCGACTTTCCAAAAGTCTTGGAAAGACAAGATGAAAATTAAGGTGGAACTGAGGAAGAAGGGAGTTAAACCACAATTTTTTCAGAAATATTGTGCAAGGACAGACGACTCTTCAGGAGCCCAGAATGTCTGAAACAGTGGGAAAAAATTCATGGAAATAACCTATGCAATGCTGGGGTTGTGGCGAAAATCTCATGTGCAAAGATTGTCCTCAAAGAGGTCATAAAGCGAGGACTGTGCATAGTGTACATCAAGTTGTGACAGTTGAGGATATGGGAAGAAATGTCCCAAGGATTTATGCCACGTTGGATAACAAGCAAGTTGAGTTCCAGTCGCACATGATCGAGGTGTAATGTAAGATTAATGACCAACCCATTGTTATTTTAATAGAATGAGGAGCTAGTCATAGTAATCTAGATCCTAAGATGGTGGAAAGATTCCATTTGCCGAGAAGAAATCTTGGAAAACCATGGTTGGCATGGTTAGGTACAGGAGAAAAAAGGGATATTAGTGAGGTGGTTAAGGCATTTCCAATGGAGATGAATGGACTGCACTCAAAGGTTGATTTGAATATTATACATTTGGGCTTGTATGCTTGCCTCATTGGTATGTATTATACCTTTGGGTTTGTATGATTTCCTCATTGGTATGGTTGGATGAGCATCGTGTTGTCCTGGATTGTTACAATAAGGAATTTACTTGCGTGGATGAGCAAGGAAATTTGAGTTCAGTTCAAGGAATTCCAAGAGTTGTGACTATCAGAGAATTTTCGGCTTCACGGTTGAAGAAAATTTATAGGAAAGGATGTCAATTATTTGCAACACACATGGAAGAGGAACCTAAGGATAAAGTGCCAAGTGTGGAAGGTTGCACAGTTACTCAAGGAATTTGAGGATGTCTTTAAAGAGATACCAGGATTGCCTCCGAAAAGAGATATAGATTTCTCTATAAATATGGTGTCGGGAGTAGCACCTGTATCCAAAAATCCTTATAGGATGAGTATGCCAAAACTAAAAGAGTTGGAGATGCAATTTGAAGAGATTTTGAAGAAGGTGTATGTATGCCCAAGTGTGTCTCCTTGGGGTGCGCTAGTTTTTTTCGTGAAGAAGAAGGAAGGTACGCTGAGACTTTGCATCAACTTTGGGCAGTTGAACAAGGTAACAATGAAGAACAAGTATCCTTTGCCAAGGATAGATGAAATGTTTGATCAACTAAAGGGCGCAAGGATATTTTCCAAGATAGATCTCAGATCTGGTTATCACCAGGTGAGAATAAAAGAGGAATACATCTGTAAGACTTCCTTCAAAACAAGATATGGTTGTCATTACGAATTTACAGTGGTGCCTTTTGGGTTGTCGAATGCACCAACTGTCTTCATGTGTTTAATGAATGGAGTTTTCATAGATTATTTAGATAAGTTTGTCATTGCATTTCTATATGACATACTTATTTACTCAAAGTCTAAGGAAGAGCATGAGCATCACTTGAGGATTGTGTTGCAGGTATTGAGAGACCATCATATTTATGCAAAGTTGAGCAAGTGTTCATTTTATCAGTGACAAATTCATTATTTGGGTCATATTATTTCAGAAGAAGGAATAGTTTTTGACCCAACGAAGATGAAATCCATTGAGGAATGGCCAACACCAATAAATGTCACAGAAGTGAGATCCTTTATGGGACTGGCAGGGTACTATAGAATATTTATAGAAGGAGTCTCACAGATTGTGCATTTGATTACATCCTGCAGAAGAAAGGCGCATGATTTGAATGGACTCCAGATTGCACAAGGATTTTTCATCACTTGAAGAATTTTCCAACAAGTGTGCCAATTTTAAGAATTGTTGATCTAGATGCAGACTTTGCGGTGTGCACAGATGCATGCAAGGAAGGACTCGGTGGAGTCTTGAGTAAGAATGGGCATGTGGTGTGCTACAAGTCAAGGAAGTTTAAAGAGCATGAAAGGCTCTATGCTACGCATGATTTAGAGTTGGAAGATATAGTGCATGCCTTGAAGTTGTGGCAACATTATCTCATGGGAAAGAGATCTGAGTTGAGAACAAACCAATGTGGTATGAAGTATTTGTTTGGACTGCCAAGTTTGAATGACAGACAAAGTAGGTGGTTAGAGTTCCTTGGTGAGTATGACTTCGACATAAGGCATATCAGAGGAAAAGAGAACAAGGTGGTTGATGCACTTAGCATGAGGATGCATGAAATGCATGCTATGACCATTAACATGTACCAAATAGATTTGCATGATAGAATTTTAGAAGTTGCCAAATCAGATCTGCACTATATGGATATAAGTGTGAATTTACAACAAGTTATGTCATAGCAGAAGTTTGAAGGATATGAACTAAGAGAGGATGTAATCCTCCTATATAGGTGTAGAGTCTATGTGTCCAATGATCAGGAGTTGAAGAGATTGATATTGTCAGAGATGCATAAGTTTCCTTATGTTGGACATCTAGGTTACCAGAAGACCATTGTCATGGTCAAGAAGCAATACTTTTGGCCAAGTATGAAAAAGGAAGTTGCAGATTTTATTGTGAGATGTCTTGAATTTCAAAAGGTCAAGGATGAGCATAGACATCCAACTAGTTTGTTGCAGCCTTTTCCCATTCTTGAGTGGAAGTGGGAAGTTTTGACTATGCATTTCATAACTAAGTTGCCTAGGACTATTAAGCAACATGATTCCATTATGGTGATAGTGAAAAATCTTACTAAAGCTTCCCATTTTTTCTAGTGAAGTCAACATACAAGGCAACCAACGTTGCTAAGATATACATGCGTGAAGTTTCCAAGTTGCATGGAGTACCTAAGACAATTTTGTATGACAGAGATTCCAAGTTCACCTCGAACTTTTGGAAAGGGTTATTCAAGGGATTTTCAATTCTGAGTTTCAACACAACATATCACCATGAGATAGATGGTCGGACGGAGAGAGTAAATCGGGTGATTGAAGACATGTTGAGGATGTATGTGATGGATAAGCCATCGAAATGGGAAGACTGCCTTCATTTAGCAGATTTTTCTTACAACAATGGGTATCAGGCATCCTTAAAGATGAGCCTGTTTGAAGCACTTTATGGTAGAAAGTGCAACGCGCCTATAAGTTAAGATAACCCAACAAACCACGCAATAGTTGGGCCATATTTACTCCGAGAAATGGAGGAGAAAATGGTAAAGATAGGGAAAAATTTAAAGGATTCTCAAGAGAGGTAGAAAAGTTACGAAGATAAAGGAAAAACCTATAGGGAATTTGGAGTGGGTGACCACATGTTTCTGAAAGTGAAGGCCAAGCATAGTTCCTTGAAATTGGGAAAGTGTTCTAAGCTAGCAGCACGCTATTGTGGGCCATTTGAAATCCTTGAAAGGATTGGTCATGTCACTTATATGCTTGCATTTCTTGCGTCCTTATGCATTCATATTGTTTTCCCTATGCCATTGCTTAAGAAATATGTACTTGATGCTAATCATGTCATTGATTGGAATGTGATTCAGGTCGATCTAGAAGGCAGATTCCAAGTGCGATCGGTTTGCATATTGGATTGAAAAGTGAAGTAGCTCTGGAATCGATCCATGGAGTTGGTAAAGGTCCAATGGACCTGGTACGGTCCTGAGGATTCAACCTGGGAGTGTAAGGATGTTATGTGAGCAGAGTATCCTCATCTTTTTGAAGAGTTTTGAAATTTTGTATATACATGTGTATACGATGCACTGAGGATAGTGCATAAATAGGGGGGAGAGGATTGTAGTGTCCCTTATACAGAACCCTTTGTAATTGTACATATAGGTTGGTGAACTGTTGGAACCAAGTGTAAATGTAATGTACATTTAGGATGGTGAGCGAAGGACATCAGGTTATGGTGTTGCGCCCATCAGAGTAGTGCATGGAAAAGTGTTAACAAAGACAAGGTGCACAATCTATGTGTTGTGTGCACCTGGGTAAGTCTACACATTGCACTGTGTTGCATGCACTGAGGATAGTGTGTGGGAATGAATTTTTATGTTTTGAGGCCAGAGAGCCTATATGATTATGAGGCTGGTGAGCCTGAATGTAGATAGGCCAAAGCGCCTATCCATGTAAATATAATCATGAATATTAATATAATTTGGCAATGTTGCGCACTGACTGACTCAGACGAAAAGAGATGGGGGGGCTACTCCATCGAAAAAGGGAAACGGGGGTGAGTCGTAAGTCATGGGGAATATTTTAATAATATTTCTCAGAATAGTGTAATGTTAGATACATTATTTTATCCTAAGTTCCCAAGGGTAGGGAACGTGTCACCAAGTGGCTTAATGTTACTTTTGAAGGTGACAAGTGTCAACTGGAAGGCATGCAATATATATTGCTCACCTTAGTACATTTTTGGGGGGATTACGATTATTATTCATGTTGAAAGCTCTAGTGAGTAGAAATGGGGTCAGATTGTATAGAAAATATGATTATTACCTTATCTGCGAGAGAATATTGTAGGGAGTTGTGGGGTTGTATCTAGAGTTTCATTGTCGAAGATTCGGGTTAGCAAATTGTGAGAAGCCTCTCTAGGTGAGAGACTGGTTATTGTGCAGTGGTTTCCAAGCTCGTGAGAATATTCTCCAGGAGAGAGTATTGTTGATAATTGTTCCCTAGTGCATTAGGAAATAGTCATAGGGATCAGAGACTTCTTGTCTGGCCTATTGTTGGTAACCTTGGAAAGGGAAGTGGGGCAGTCGAAGGACTGGTGTCTAGAGAAGGGGCACACTTCCTTGGGTGTGATAGGTGGATGAGGAATGAGGCATTGTGGGCTAGTTGCAGCAACGAGCACTTAGGGCTGACCAATTATGTTAAGTTTTAGACCATAGCTTGTCGCTAGGAACCTTTTTTCCCTAGTGGAGTTGAGCCCCAACTCAGGGGTGACCTGTTGTTGAAATTTTAAGAGAAACAATGTCTATGGATGGGTGGAACATCTTATTCAAGGTTGCAATTGGTGTTTCATAAAATATAAGTGTTCTTTATGTGCTTGTCTCGTTTATTGTGTGCTTGTTTATCTATGTTTGAAATGTATGTGAAATATGGGGAAACAACACATGACGCAACCATAGTAAGCATTGCAATCAAAGAATCCTATTTATTTCATTTGCTCAATTATACATGTTTCATTTTCAGTTTTTGTGTATTTTATACTCATATGTTTATTTGATCACAAACATTTAAATCTCTCCATTGTCTACTAAGTGCACTTGAATGACCATTAAGAGAAAACATACCTTGAAATGCAACAACTTATAGCAATAGGAAAAACAACCATTCTCCTCTTAAAAAATGTGATCAGGATTGGACCAAAGGCATCTCGTAATATATGAGCATGTCTCTCTAGTTTCCTTGAGCCACTCCATGACAATTTTGTGAAGTCTTGTTTACAAACTCTTGCAAAAACAAATGTCCAAGCAAGTGTTCATTATCATGCTTACTATTGAAACAAATACAATTTTTTTTTCAACGTAGACTAACCAAAACCCATGAAAAACTTACTTCCACGATTGCTTTCTTTTCTTTATTTGAATTTTCAACATAAACTAACATAAAACCCATGACAAGAAAAACTATTACATGTCACCAAACTACTCGAGCCAAGGGATGTTTATGTTTCCTCCGTTCAAGCCAATCTGGAATGAATGCTAACATCACATTATAAAAATGGAGTTTCCAGCAAATGACATGTTATATTGCACAAAATGTGCTTGCAAAACATTGTATTCATATGGACACACTCTACAATGCACATAACATATGAAAAAATCAATTGTTCTCTACCAAGGGCACTCCTCCAACAATTCTTCTTGAAACTTGTTCATATATCATTTATGCAATACAAACAGAACATTTCAAAATTTGCTTTACTATTACAGGGGGTTCTCCATAAATGGGACTTTCACATTTACAATGGACAACATCATTATTGATGTGAAAAAACTTTGAAATGATTCCATAACTATATGTGAGTTCATTCACATTACAGAATTAACAAAACCGAAAAAGTATATTACAATATATTTTTATTTTTCCCTTGCCAAACTACATTTCTAATCAATTTCTTTGTACTCCTATATTTTGCAGGTACGACATTCCACTTAGCAAGAAACTACATCTACAAAAAAAAATCATGAATAGAAACCTAGTACAAATTGATATAGAGTGGTTTTTTTGGGATGCACTATTACAATTAAACATATGTATTACATATAATATTCAAGTTTGTCATCTTTTTAAATTATTTTGATAAGTGATCTCTATTGAAGATATATGTTTTTTCTATGGATTGTTTTTCTTATTGCAATCATAATATTAATTGTATCTTGTGTTAAACTATTTTACAATTATGGTTGTAAATACTTGTTGATGTTATGGTAGCTGCGGGAGGTATTAACCTCTACATGTAACCTTTGACAAGAATAGAATATTTCGGGAAGAAAGAGAAACCCTTAAACGTTGGATAATAACCCTAGAAGACAAGTTGGCTCAAGAGAATAATTAATATTGATTTATTAGCCTCCAGGAATAGAAGTTGCCCCAATCAAGTGAGTTGGAGCAGTATAAATAAAGGGCGCTAGAGATCATTTGGACTCACTCACTCTCACAATTGCATAAGGACAAGTGGTGCGCATGACTGGAGGAGAGATGCAGTTGCTACAGTGGTGACTTGGTCTTTGGTTATGGTTGGACTTTTTTCTTGGTTATGATTTTTACTTTCTTACCGAGGAAAGTGCCCTTCACCCCCAATCTCATCCCTACAGTGGACATGGTTTCCTATTGGAAAATACGCAGTGAGTATGGTTGTACCCTGATCAATGAAAGTAGTGTCTGGCATAGATCTTCTTAATCTGTGTGATCTATAGATGGAAGTGTCTCTCCACCTATCCAAGATCACCTAAATCTTGGTATCAAAGCAAATATCTCAACCTTGGTCTCCAACCAAGGATTTCTACCTCCTGGCATCTCGCCAACAATCACTACTCTTCGAATCTCACCAAGAGTCACTCTCTTGGCATCTCAGCAAGAGTCTCCCCCTCTTGGTATCTCACCAAGAGTACCTGGATCTCGACATCTCACCAAGATCCTCAACTTGGCCGCTCACTAAGTAGCTTCCATCTGAAGTGGAACCAAAATCTCATATGCCCGTCTTCGTGAGGCTCAAGCCTCTATGGTGCCCTATCACTCCTCCTCGTCAATATCTGATGCTATGAAGCCCTTGCACCAATCCTCTGTCTCGGCAACTCTGAAACTGAAATTGTCCCGGGTGGACCAGTCACCCCTGATGATGATGTTGAAGAAAACTGAGTCTGAGCTCCTTCTGAATCACTACTATGAGTCAGTAGGTCCTCCTCAACTTTGTCTCCCCACCTAATGTTGGATGGTGTAACAACAAACAAAGTAGTAGAGAATCCACACTCTCTCGTAAATTGTTCATCAAACTCAAGCTCCTATGTTCTCACTGTTGAAACATCATGTTGCTTCTTCTTCTTCTTGGGACATTGTCCTGCATAGTGACCCATCTGTCTACAAGCAAAGCATATCACTATGCTCATGTCTCTCTTCTGCCCACCACTGATCTCTCCCTATGGAGGGGCCCCAAACTTGGGACCCTGACGACCTCCCTTGTCGGTCTTCTTCTTGTCCTTTTTCCAAAGAGCAAGATCCTCATCACCCTGCAATGTCTGTTGTTGTCCAGAAGGCTATGATACCATGAAGATTTTCCAGGTCCTAACAAGCTGCCAACTAGGTTTGTCTTTGACCTCGAGTTGGCTTTAAGTTTCAATTGTCAAACAAGGATTTGTTGTTGTTTTATAACAACCAATTGTTCAGTAAATTTTTTGTTGTTCTGTTATGGTTACATAGGCCATTAAGGTGATCTAACATGTAGTTTTTGTCACGAGATGTTAGCACATGCATACCATAAGCTATGTAACACACCTGGAGATATTTTAGAGCTGAAGTAATGTTGTTATAAACACTAGCATACATGAAAATGAACACATGTATTTTTGGTCAACATGACCCTAGATAACCCCCCCGCCCCCGAGGAAAACCAGTATGGAATCTGAGTGTATAAATGTGGAGAAAATAAGGTGGAATACAACCAGTACAATAAACAGATGAACCTGATACAATATCATCTTGAACCAAGCTGAAACACAGGTCCAAATGAAGAAGATGTGTCCTAGGATGGTGTGCCCTCCTCACAAGTTGTCAAAACCATTGAACTGAAGCTCTCTGCTAACTGGAAGCTCTGATGGAGAAACCCTCCCACAATACTTTGAATCTATGTTGTAGCTCTCCACTGAAACTATCCTCAAAGCAAACTGACCTCTGCAAGTCCTCCCTGCTAACTGTGTGCCCTCCTCCTCAAGTGCGCCCTCCTCCTAGCAAGAACTAGCTCCACAAATAAATGAAGGACTAATCTTGTTGACTACCACTATGAATGTGGGCGCCCAATCTTTCCTCACTCAATGCATCCAAACTCATCCTCATGCTCCTCTCCCAACTCTGTTGGTGAACATAACAAGGAATAATATGAGCTCTCTTTTGCCCTTGCACCCTCCTTAAGGAAGCATAAGGAAACCTAAAGTATGTGTGGATGAGATCATTTCATCTCATCCATAATCAATGGTTGAGATCATATCAAAAGAATATACACTCGAAAACCACTTTAATTAAGTTTCCATAGTTTCACTTTATGTCCCTCAATTCACCCACAAAGTGAATTAATAGTCATTTTAGGCTTAAATGACCAAATTTCATTTTTGACTTAAATCTCCTAAGTCAAAGTGAAATTAGACATAAAGTACATGGTACATGGTACATGGTAGAAAGTATTTCCCTCTTGTGTTTATAGGTTCAAAAACACAAGGGGACCACTTTCCAAGGTACCCAAATCTCAACACACTAGAGCTCATTTGGACTCACTCACTCTCACAACTACATAAGGACAAGAGGTGTGCATGACTGGAGGAGAGATGCAGTTGTTGCAGTGGTGACTTGGTCTTTGGTTATGGTTGGACTTTCTTCTTGGTTATGATTTGGACTTTCTTCCTAGTATGCTACCTTGGTTGGCTATTGGTTCTAGGGTTTGCTTCCAAAATTATTCTCTCTGTCAAGGTTAAGGTGCTTAGGGGTGGCCTTTGTGCCTATGGTTGGGTGACAATATTTCTATATTGTCTAAGGTGAAATGAGCACACACATTATTCTAACAGTTTATGGGCCCACACTATCTTTAGACAGTCTAACCACTGGAAGGTAGATTGGGATGATTTGTTCAGTTGCAGTTGCAGTCAAATTTTTTGTTGCAATAATGAAACCCTAATGCTCATGTTAAGGCACCTTAAGTGAAGTGCTTGACATAATTCTTGGATAACCTATTGTGCCCTAGCCTAGCGCACCTCCTGGTACTCTCAGCAAGCCAAGACGTCAAGTTTGGAATTTTGGTCAAAGTCAACATTTGACCAAGTCAAAATCTAAGGTTGACGAGTCAAAAAGTCAAAATGAAAGGCAATTATGATGACAGAAGAAGTTATTCTTGGATAAGTTTCAATTTGAGATTTGCCACGATATCATGGGCTAGCAATAAATAGAAGTCTCTTGCACTCAGCATTGCAAAAGCATAATATATTGCAACTTGTGATGCTTATACGAAAGTAGTGAGGCTCTGTAAACTGGTTTCTAGACTGTTTGATCAGGTGTTGGATTCGATCGTGATATATTGTGATAACTAGAGCTGTGTGAAGCTCTCAGAGAACCAAGCGTTCCATGACAGGTCGAAGCACATTGAGATCAAGTACTATTTTATCCATGATAAAGTCCAGAGGGCAAAATTCGTTCTCCAGTATATCTCCACTGATGAGCAGATAACAAATATTTTGGTAAATCCCTTGTCCAAGATGAAAAATTTGTGTACTTAAGGGACAAGTTGGACTCGTGGAGATGAATTCCTTATTGGAAAAGGAATTGATTACTCCCCAGTTTGGGAGGGAGAACTAATATGTTATCGATATATGGACAGTCATTTTCCAGTTTGGAAAATGGTCCAGGTTGGGCAGTCACTTTCCAGTCTGAAAAGTGGTCCAAGATTCTTGATGGACAGTCATTTTCCAGTTTGGAAAATGGTCTAGGTTGGGCAGTCACTTTCTAGTTCGGAAAGTGGTCCAAGATTTCTAATGGACAGTCATTTTCTAGTTCAGAAAATGGTTTAGAACGGAAAATCATGGTCCGACAGATTGTTGATGTACCATAGACAGTGATTCCCTGTGTGGCCAGTGTGGGGGAATGGTCTAGGAAAATCATTCTCCTTAGCAGTCACTCTGATAAGTGGTCAAGCAGAATGGTCCACCTCTCTGAGTAGTCATTCTTTCAAAGTTCATATTTTTGAGCAGTTTCGAAGAATGGTCTGATGTAGAAGGTAGGTCCAGGACAGTCATTTCCATAGGAAATGGTCTGAATAGTCATTCTCTTGGTAAGACTCATTCTCTCCAGGTTGCACTATGAATCGTGTCGGAAGAATGTCCTAGTTAGGTTGAAGGGTCCAAGTTCAGCAATCAGGGACAATCATTCCCTAGGGTAGACTCATTCTCTCCAGGTTGCACTATGAATCGTGCCAGAAGAATGGCCTAGTTATGTGGAATGGTCAAGGTTCAGAAATTAGGGACAATTAATATTCTATGCTTGGGAAGAATAGTCCAAATATTCCATGGCTGATGTTTAACTTTCTGAGGACAGATGCACTACCAGATCTCACAAGATGTGAGTGGAAGATTGGCCGATATGACTCAGTTTGTATCATGATATTGTTTATGCAGGTTGATATCGGATGATATGATTGTTGTGGAGACTGTATGTCTCTGGACAGTAGTTGTATGCTAATGTGGTTGATGTGATCCATTGGTAGTAACTGTGTGTCACTGGTTAGTAGTCGTGTGCTACTAGGAGAGGTTGTGTACCACTAGATAGTAGTTGTATACTACTATAGATAGACACAGTTGTGTTCTATTGGATGGCATTATAGCAACAATATGTTACTATATGATTGCCATGGAGACTACCACTAGTGTTGGAGCTGATTGCCAACTAGATGGATAGTCAGTGTGCTGGTGGACATACATTCTCCAGGCGGAGAATGGTCCAGACAGAGCAGATTTCTGGTGGACAGGCATGCTCTATGTGGAGAATCGTCTAACTTGACAGATTGTTGATGTATCATGGACTGGTATTTTCCTAAGGCACAAATTGTGGCCCGATTAGGAAAATGGTTCAGGATCGATATTTTCTAAGGCATATGGGTAGAGATTGATCTCTATGGTACATATGACCCAATTAGAAAATAGTTTGAGACTGACATTCATCTAGGAATGGTCTCTATAGCCCATAGGGTGGCTTTCAACATCTGGGAGGATTGACATTATTCTAGGACGTAGGTACAGATTAGAAGAACGATCCTTGTAGCCCATTGCAGAGCTTTCAACATCTATTGGGACAACTATTCTTCTAGGATGTATGTTTGAATTAGAAGAATGGTCCTTGTATCACTCTGTTGAGTGAGTGACTTTTTCAGCATCATGAACAATTACTTAGATGGAGTATGGCCTCGAGAGATGATGTAGTTGATGCTATCAGATGATATTGATAGTGGTGATGGTGCTCATGATGTGGTCATGAGATGGCTTGTGTGGTTATGTTGTTGCTACTGGTTGAATGGTCTGTTTGTGCTCAATACCATTGCCTTTAATACCTCCCTAGCTAGGAGGGAGTGGTGATATTATGGTAGCTACGAGAGGTATTAACCTCTACGTGTAACCTTTGATGAGACTAGAATATTTCGAGAAGCAAGAGAAACCCTAAAACATTGGATAATAACCCTAGAAGACAAGTCAACTCAGGAGAATAATTAATATTGAGTTATTAGCCTCCAGGAAGAGAATTTGGCCCAGTCAAGTGAGTTGGAGTAGTATAAATAGAGGGAGTTAGAGCTCATTTGGACTCGCTCACTCTCACAGCTACAT
>ML809743.1:100470-127803 GCA_009831015.1 Picea engelmannii | reverse complement strand
TCTAGTTTTCTATCTTGTTGTTCAACTTGTTCTGGAGTGTTGGTTTCATCATTTTCAACTTCCTTCTCTTGTTTTGTTGTCTTCAAACTGTCATTGTATCCTAGTCCCATCTTGTCATTTGGAGATCTTTGACTGCTAAGGATCTCATCTAATTTTTTAGTTCTTTTTTCGAACTTCTTCAACCTTTTTGTGTTCAACAATATCTCCCCTTTTGTGTGATCCAATCCTGCTTTCAATTTCTCATAATTTTCTAATTGTTCCTTCAAGCTATTAATGGTCTTTTCAAGCTTGTAATTCTCTTTTTCACAACTACTCAATTCACCTTTTAGTATTATGTTTGTGTTTCTAAGATTGCTATTTTCAGTTTCAACATGCTTCAACTTTTCAAGATTCTCATCTTCTTGTTCACTCTCTACATTGTCTTTATATCTCCAAAAGGAATCAAGGTTGGTTTCTTCATCTAAATCTTCTTCACAAATGATTTCTTCTTCTTTAGAATTATTATGATCATCATCTTGGGTTTCTTGGGTTATGAAGATGACTTCTCCTCCATCATTATCTTCTTCATCACTCTCATCTGAGGATATGTCATCATCCTTGGAGTAGAAGCTCTTTTTATTGTTGAGACTTCTCTTTTTATAGTAACAGTTTTCAACAATATGTCCTATTCTACCACAATTAAAGCATTTGAGAGGAGACTTACCTTTGTATCTTCCACTTCCTTTCTGGAACCTTCTTACGAAATTTGCTATTTCTTCATCAAGGTCATTATCCTTGTTTTTTGTCTTCTTTATGGCTTTAAAGGCTGCTTCATTGTTTGTTTGGTCACTTTCTGTACCTGTTCTCATTTCGTATGCCATAAGAGTACCATGTAATTCATCCATTGTCATTTTAGTCAAGTCCCTAGTTTCTTCAATGGTGGAGACCTTAGAATCATACTTCAAGAGAAGTGATCTCAAAACTTTTTGTACAACCAACGATTCATCGAGCTCTTCACCTAATCCTCTGATAGCATTAACAACTTCATCAAGTCTAAGAAGATAGGTTGCAATATCTTCCTTTTCATTCATCTTCAAATTTTCAAATTCTGCTCTATGTCGTTGAAGCTTGACCTGCTTAACTTTTGGATCACCTTCGTAGATATTCTTGAGTTTGTCCCATACCTCATTAGCAGTGCCACATCCCATCACTTTGCTAGCAATGGTTGGTGCCAATGCTACTAGAACAACATGTCTGGATTTTGAATTACAACTCATAAGCTTCTTCTCATTTGGATTGGTTGGAGCATTATTTGGGATTACATAGCCATTTACAACTGAGTACTAAATGTCTACTCCCAAAGCAGTTAGGTAAGTTTTCAATCTATCACTCTAGTATGCATAATTTCTTCCATCAAATTTTTGAATCCCATTTGAAATGTGCTCATGGTCACCCATCTCTGCTCAAGATTTTCCTTCTAGTGGTTAAACTGTTCTAAAGGCAACATGCTTTGATACCAATTGCTGATACTGAGAGGGGGGTGAATCAGTATCAAGTACAATTTAAAACCTTTTTCAACTTATACTTAAGCCATTCAACTATATCCAATGAGAAATGAAAAATAGTATAAGAGTTACACCAATACACCACAATACACCATGCACAATATATGAGAAATAATCACTAGTTATTTTTCAAGGGAAGTAATGACTTCCAAAGGTAGCTACAGCTTCCAAATGTAAAGGGAGGGATAAAACTCCAAGAGGAAGATACAATTCTCTAATATCAAGAGAGATTTTAACTCTCCATCCTTGCCCCTTCCTTCCACCCAAGAATATATGAGAGATAACAAAACTTTACATTAAATCATCACCATCAACCAATCATCACATAGAACCTGATAATGCTTCTTGAGACTTCTTCAATTTATGCAATTCTTCAATTCTTGGAGTACTATGATCCTGTAGATAATATTACTCAATGTATTATCTAAAACTCCTCCAATTTTCACTCCTTGAATCCTCCCGAAAAAGAGGTTATAGAAAGAATGGTAGACTTTATTCAATTCCGGTATGTTCAGAAGACCCAACTTGTACAGCATGCCCCACGCTCAATATTTAACATCCGATTATGAAACTTGCACAAAAGAAACTACAGTCTGTACGATTTCCAATAGAAGTGGTCCCACTTCATTTGTATTATGTATGAAGAAGTTGTGACTGTTTTACCTGGAACACCTATTTATTGACTAGCTTCACGACTGGTTACAAACCCTATCTTCCACAGAGTGTATCTCCATAATTATAGCGAATCAAGAGCTGAAATTTTTACCAGAGGTACCTTGATATGTCTTCTCAATACCATAGCAATTTCACCATCTGAATCATTCTAGAAAAAAGGTTATAGAAAAAATGGTAAGATGACTTGAAAATAACATACCTTAGAACACATCACCAAAAGACTTCATCCTCCCTTGAAATCCGGCCTTCTTTTACTTCTTCTTCCTTATGAAATTAGACTTGTATCAAATTAATGTATAATAATGTTTATTTATACCATTTATGTCACATCCTTTTAACATTAGGGCCGACCTGACACCTTCTTATTTTGTAATTATTTTCTGTAATTATCTTCAGGGCCTACATGTACAATTCACTTTGTCATCTTAAAAAATTCATTTCTCCTCAACCATGAGGATCCACGTGACGTGCCAAATACCACCAGAAACAACATGATGTATACTATCCATCCATGGGTGTTGTATCTGCATGTGCATTTTCCTTCATGTCCAAATACCTTCATCAATCTTGCGGTCCAAAACCCATGACTAGGGTTGACATTAATGACAACAACCAATCTTCCAACAGAGAGAGCATAACAAATAACCACAAATACATAGTACACCAAAATTTACATGGAAACCAAAATGGGAGAAAACCACAAAATTCTTTCTTATATGTCAAAGATTACATTCATAGGATGCACCAACTGGAAGGAGGCACCATCCCCCTGATTTACAAGCACCAACATGAAGGAAGCTCCAACTCCCTAAATTCTCCAACTACAACTGGAAAGAGGCTACGACCCTCTAATTTACATGCACCAACCTGAAGGAAGCTCCAACTCCCCGAGTTCTCCGACACCAAACGGAGGGAGGTAGAAACCCCCTTTCCTTGCCTCATCCTGCCACCCCAAAATTTAAGTGTAGAATCAAATTGTCACTACCACTAATCAAACTGTAACATCCATTGTCATTAACACATCAACATGTCACTGTCATTACCACTGTCACTACCACTGTCATTGTCACTACTACTATAGTTGTCACATCAACATGTAACTGAAGATCAACCGATCATCCAACCTCTCATTGTCCATGTCTTTGTCATTGATATACCATCATCAACCAACTATAACCAGATCCACTCACATGGATATCAAGACCATAACCATACCATATGCCAAGTATCCAAGATGTGCCAATGTCTCAACAATATGCCTCAAGTATGCACCATAACAACCAAGATCATATACCAAATATATGTCAATATCACAAAGATGTCTCTATAAAAATGAACCATAACAACCATACACAATGTACCAAGGATATGTCTCAAGCAAGTATCAATATCACCAAGACATGAACCTCAACCATGTACCAAAAGGGCCTTCAAGACATGCCTTAAGCATGTACTATAATTACCATGATATAAGCCTTAAACAAACACATAAAAGACATACTTTTACTCATAAAGAAGACCTAGTGCATATCATTTCAAAGAAACAACAAACAAATGATATCATCTTCTTCAAGTCCTTTTCACAGATCCGCGACTTGCACACCATCAGCCTGTGGATATCCGCGCTTTTCTCCACTCCAACCCATGGATGTCCGAGCCTTGATTCATTGCGACCCACAGATAACCTCAAAAAGCTAGTTTGCAAACTTTATTCCTTTGCTTCCTGTTATCCCCGATTTCTAGGGATAACTAGGAGATCATGTCTCGAGGCCCACAGGTCCTAGACATGGAGTACCGAGAGAAGGATTGAATTGAGCATGGCCCTGGAGGGCCCATCCTTTTCTTCTTTCATCAGATTTTTTTTGTCAGCAACAACAACATCCATCACCATCGTCTTGGTCTTGTATCGGAGAAGGATCTTGCTCCATGAGGTAATTGGTCCAGGTGTCATGGTATGTGTCACTTTTGATCATTATAACCTTTGGATATATGCATCTGACTCCTTTTATCTCTGACAACTGCTTAGATCTTACATTAACCTACTTGACCATGATTGGGGAGATTGATAGGGTGTCCTAGCAATCCTGTACCCATGGGTTTTGGTTTGCCACCGGGGGGATTTCTGAAGAGCCATCGTCCGCTCCCATCATACCACCACTTTTTCATCTTATCTCCCGCTCATTATCCCATTCTCCTTGTCTGGGCATTGGATTGACCTGTTTGTAGGGTTGCACCTTATCTTGTGGGAAGAAGGGGCTAAAGGCCCAGAAGGTAAAAGCAACCGGTAAAAGATAAAATCCTAGAAATAAAACCTCGAAATGCCTCGCCCAAAGATCCCCGAGAAGGCAATAAAAAGCCTCTCAACAAGAAACAAGAGGGACCCAAAAAATAATAAACAAGACCTAGCCAAGAGGATAGGGGGTCTCATCACAAGCCAACCTATTATGTTCATGGGTACCTAACAACATGACATTGCCACCATCTGGTTACCACGCCAGGGCAGTGACCTTTGGTTGCATGGCCAAGGGAAAGGGGGTCTCATCACGAGCTAGCCGAGTCTCATCACGAGCCAACCTTATCATCTCTGTGAAAGTACTTGTGGGTAACACTGCCAGCTCTGGTCAGCATGCCAAGGCAGTGTCCTCTGGTTAGCCCTTGAATAGAAAGAAAAAGAAGAAGAAAAAACAAATAAAGAAAAGAATAAAGGCAAGAAAGGGCCTGGAAAAAATTACATCCATGACTGTTACAACTCGCCTTCTATAAAGGCATCCACAGGTAATATCATGCATCCCTGGCTCTCACTCTAACCATATGTCTGGACATCCCTTAGCCACATCACCTCATTTACATGGCTTGGATGAAACTCCTTGGAAACTTTTCTTTCCTTATGGATACTAGCCCAATAATAAGTCTTGTCCTTTTTCTCGACCTTGTATTGTAGGTTTTTGTAATGTTTTTGAGCTATTGAATGATATATCAGGGTTTTTATGCATATGTTTGATAATATTAATGATGAAATGTGATTAACATTACTATGATCCCTGTGACTAATGAACCCTTGGAGGGCGTAGTTTTTGATGTGCAGGACCATGCCCGACGGACAGGTACCATTTGGACCGGTACACATGGGGAGATGATTAGTTCGGACCTCCATGGGGATGAAGAGCCCATCAGATGGTTGCTGAGAACCCGTTAGAGGGGCAGAGACAGGACAATGTTTGACCGAGGGTTTTGCATCAGAGAAGAAGAGGACGGTTCACAAAAGGCACTTTGGCAGAGCTCGGCCTGGGGGGAATGACCCCTTTTCAGTGGAATGTCGGCCTTGGAAGGGTCAAAGTGCCCCCATCCTTACCATGACTTCATCCGACTTCATGGTCATTCTTGGAGGCATACTAGGTAGCAGTGGCACGTGTGGAATCACATCACTCACTCTCATAGTGAGGTCTGATTTTTGCGCCCTATTAGGGTTATTGGCTATTTTGAGGAAGGCGCACTTGTTTGGAGAGGATATTTTTGGCAATTTATGGTGTTTTTCTTGAAAGAAGGTTTACAACTAGGGTTTACATGCTATTTTCTTGATGATTTGTAAGTATTTTTCTACAAAACTTCTTGATTGAATGGTTGTAGTTTAATTTCTTGCATTTATTTATATACATTGCTGAATAAAAACCGTAGGGGACAAACACACAAGTAGGTCGTTGTCTCATGTCCCCTGATAGAAAAACCTTTTAAGCCATTGAAGAAGAAGAAGAGAGCCTAGCCATTGCTACACTCTTTCTATCTTCTTCCCTTAAGCTATCCGTACTTTTAAACTTCAAGAGGAAGAGGACATCCCAGGCCTAGGTTATCTACACCTAGGGTCATTTTTCTTTTAGGGTTTGATGAAAGAGCCTTGCCTTTGCAACACTCTCCCTCTTTAAACTCTCTTGTCTTGATTTTACTTGTCTTTGAGCTAGCCATTTGCTGGGAAGGAGGAGAGAGCACGAGGCCTTGCTTAAACAACACCAGAGTGAGCCTCTCTCCCCTAGGGTTCTGTCTTCAAGGTCCTGCCATTGCAACACCTTGAAACCTTTCCCTCTTGTCCTTTAAATATCATCCCCTTCAAGTTGTGCATCCTTCTCCTTTTGACTCCATAACCCTAGGCACTGATCTTAGCCTCCAATGTTGAAGTGAAAGTGATTGAAACAACTCTCAAACTCTTATAAATTGAAACCCTAACTAACTACTAACCCTAATAAGGCTGACGTCATATTTGGTTATTCCATCTTGACGCAACATTTTCTGTTGATAAACAATTATATGGTGTTTTAAAGCATTTATTGAGTAAGGGATTGATTGGATACATTGTTTGCTACATCATCTCGATATTTATTGATGAATTGATATTATTCCATTGCTATATTAATAAACATTGATCTCATTGATATCTAATGTCATAATTGCTCATATATTGATATCAGATAGTTATATGAAGTACTAACCCATTGAATCATAGCCTGCATATATTGTTTTGTTGTTGCTTTGTTCTGGGCAAGTGTTCTCATTTGGGCCTACACTTCATTATTGGTTGTTTAGCCGGACTATCTGCTCTTGGTGGTAACCTATGAGGAGGGAATTTTGCTTTGACCTTTATACCTTGGCCTCTTCAAAACCCCAAGTTACCGGGGACGTCTCCCCTGGGCCTAACCTCCCTAAAGAGAAAGAACCTCCCCATTGAGGTGACATTAGGTCGGGTAGGTTCCTGTTACGCCAGTTTGGCCTCTATATTCTAGCCATTTGACCTAGCTACAAATTATGCAATAACATTTTGGCGGTGCTACCGGGGAACACTGAGTCTATTCTCCTCAAACGACAAATCTTTTTCGGTAAGCCTTGCCTCAGAGACTTATCTTACAAGCTTACCTGGCGACTCCACTAGGGTGTTTTCCCTTTTCTTTTGATAGTTTCAAGAAAATTATCTGCAACTCCACTGATGATGAAGCCAACTATGACTTCATAATGGGATCCAAGAAACTATGAACCTTTGGACATGAGTAAGATCCCGGGATATCCTAGACAAATTCCCCCCTGGTATAAAAAATGGCTCCCAAGATTCACTGGCATCGATGGAGAAAGACCCGATTGTCACATGAGTAGTTTCTGGGCTTTCTTTCAGCACCACCCAGTCAGTGATGATGCTGAAGACTTGGTAATGAAACTATTCTCTGCCACTTTGCATGGAGAGGCTAAAAGATGGTATGATAACCTTCCACCTGCCAGCATCACATCTATGGACCAGTTTGAAGAAATCTTTCTTGAGAGGTGGGGGTTGAAATTGGAATATATCCAATCATTATTGAAAAGACTTGAATACATAAAACAAACAAAGGATGAGATCGTCAGAGTTTTTGGGTTTAGGTTTTAGAGGTCATTGTACCAGATTCCTGAAAGACATCGTCCTGAAGAAAAGTACCTCGTATACCTCTATACCAATGGGCTTCTAGGGCATTTAAGATTCCTCCTAAATAAAAAGGGTCCGAAGACACTTACGGAAGCTCACAACATGGCCATGTGAATTGAGGTAAACCTCTCCTTGTCCAAAATCAATGACCATACTTTCGACACTCTCAGCTTGATAAAACTAGTTTCCCTGGAAACCTCTACTAATAATCCACAAGAAAGGAGGGAACAAGTTTTTGAACAACTGAGTGAAGACATGATTAAGGAGCAAGAACCTACGCAAGATGACGAAGTACTAGCTTGTGCTCCTCCTTCTAATGAGGCCATCCAAATTCCCTTCTCTCCTGCACAACAAAAGGACGATGAGGTTAGTTGCTTTCCATTTCAGGATTTCGATGACACCTTGTCCCATGATTCAGAAAATGAGGGAGAAATGGAATCCCCGAAAGAAGTAGATTTTCCTTGTTGCACAATTGAAGATGAAGGGGTAGTTCCTGAGGATAAGACCATGACGCATGAAGTCCTCGAAGCCCCTGCACAAGAAGAAACAATAAGTTTCCCTCCTCCCCTAGTTTTTGATGATGTTTTACCTTATGATGAAGGAAATGAGGAGGAGGTGAATGCGTTTTCAAAACCTGCATGTTATGATACAAATAATGACATAGTTGATAACATTAATGAATTCATACGTGTTAGGAGACGTAGGTGGGATATAGTTGGTTATGATATGGATCCCATCTATGACATTGAGAGTCATTTCCAAGTGTTGCCTTTGCAATTATCGCAACGGATTGCTCTTCACCAGTGGCAACAAGGAGATGAGGTTTTTACCCATACTCTCCAAAAACCCAAGGATGACCTAGTACCTTGTTTTCCTGATGATTTTCGGTCATACCTTGAGGACTTTGATGATTGTTCCCCTGAGCATTTGGATTTATTTTATGAATATGATTATCAACCATTGCTCTGCTCGGATTTTGATGCAAGTAAGAACATTGTTTGCCTAAAGAAGGTTTTTCATGACTATTCACTCCAACCCTCTGTTATTACTTTACCGTGCTTGTCCATTAAAGGTGTAGTTGGGAAGTATATTTTTTATGTTGAGCTTCCTCTTAGGCAAACCCTAGACTCCAAGGGTCGGTTGGATACTGCAAGTTTGAGTCAATTATCCTAGTTTTTCAATTTTCCCTTGGTAGTTTTCCAGTTATCTGCTAGGTCTTTTTCGATCCCTTCCTTGACTTCAGAGCGTGAGGATGTCCTAGGTAGCCAGTTGGCAGGCCCTTCGAGTCAGTTTTCTGGGCCTTACAATTTTCATGACCCTTTCTTGAAGTGGATTGAGTACTTTCCTCGGAGATGGACTTGGTAGGATTTTATCCCTCCCACCCGCCTCCATAAGTTAGAATTTGAGATCTCCGGCGATATGATATATGTTCTAACCTATGTCATTTTTGTGCTTGATTTATCAATGTTTTGGTTTATGATGAAGCACAGAGGCAGGTATCATGGGACATTGCTGGATTGGCTTCACTGGTTGTTTGACTACACCAACATTCAACTAACAGGTAAGTACATGTAGGTATTTCACTTTGTATTCGAATTTATGATTGCTTTATATATATATCTATATATGTCGGGGTGGCATTACCGCCCCATTTTTGTTATTGATGCCCCTATAGAGTTGAGCAGGTCTACAGGTTATGCCAAAGATGCTGAGGTTCTCATGCGCTCTACGGTGAGCACATGTCCCCGAGTTGGAGCCAGATGTTATCCTCGATTTCTAGGGATAACTAGGAGATCATGTCTCGAGGCCCACAGGTCCCAGACATGGAGTACCGAGAGCAAGATTGACCTGAGCATGGCCGTGGAGGGCCCATCCTTTTCTTCTTTCGTCAGATTCGTCTTGTCAGTAGCAACAACATCCATCACCATCGACTTGGTCTTGTATTGGAGAAGGTTCTTTCTCCATGAGGTAATTGGTCCAGGTATCATGGTATGTGTCACTTTTGATCATTATAACCTTTGGATATATGCATCTGACTCCTTTTATATTTGAAAATTGCTTGGATCTTACATTAACCCACTTGACCATGATTGGGGAGATTGATAGGGTGTCCTAGCAATCCTGTACCCATGGGTTTTGGTTTTCCACTGAGGGGATTTCTGAAGAGCCATCATCTGCTCCCATCATACCACCACTTTTTCATCTTATCTCCCGCTCATTATCCCATTCCCCTTGTCCGGGCATTGGATTGACCTGTTTGTAGGGTTGCACCTTATCTTGTGGGAAGAAGGGGCTAAAGGCCCAGAAGGTAAAAGCAGCTGGTAAAAGATAAAAGCTTAGAAATAAAACCTCGAGATGCCTCGCCCAGAGATCCTCGAGAAGGCAATAAAAATCCTCTCAGTAAGAAACAAGAGGGACCCGAAAAATAATAAACAAGACCTAGCCAAGAGGATAGAGGGTCTCATCACGAGCCAACCTATTATGTTCATGGGTACCTAACAACATGACATTGCCACCATCTGGTTACCACACCAGGGCAATGACCTTTGGTTGCATGGCCAAGGGAAAGGGGGTCTGATGCAGGAACATCTCCCACGTCAAGCGAGCCAACGCGGAAGACAATGGACAGTTGGACAAGCGCCAACACAAATTTTGAAAATCCCTTGAATTGACGCACTATCTTAAATGAAGCCATTAAGATGAAGCACACTTGTAAATTTAATCGGGCCTTGAGCCATACGCTCCCGTCCTTAGTAGGTAGGAGGCATTTAAGATAGTTAATGTAGGTAGATAGAATTTAATTCTAGATTAGACTGTTTGAGAGAGCAAGAGGGAAACGGGATATAGACACCCTCATTGTGCATTGTAACATAATTCTGAAGAAGGAAGAGAAAGAGCAAACAGAGAACTGCGTAAGAACACCCATGTACAGATATTTGGATTAATAGAAATCTTTGATTCAAATTCATGGTTTGTGTTGTTCTCTGTGTATTGATGTTATGCTCATGAATGTTTGCTTCCTGTTATACATTTGCTTTGATATGCTGTGTATATGATTTCATGTTCTAAGTGAAGTTTGAAAGGAAGAGGGAATGCGTTTCAATTGTTTCTCTATCTGAGCAAGAATTCCTGCAAGGAGTGCAGTCGAAGTGTCCGCAAGGAGTGCATTGACAGAGGGTTCAGATAGGTAGCAATTGTTCTCATCTCCGCAGAAGTGCAGTTGGGCACAGGAGTCGTGCAAGGAGTGCGCATGCAAAGTAAAGTCTCAGGGTTTCAAACCTGATTAAGGTGTGAGAGACTGCTGCTGTAGGAGTGCGCAGAGTCGAAGGTATTCAACACTTGGAAGTGTCTGAGAGTTGCCGCAAGGAGTGCATGCAATAATCTTCTCTAAGACTCAGAGTCGTGAGAAATCTCAGGAGGGATAAAGCCTTGAAGCTATTGAAGGTGGCATAAGGAGTTGGTGCATATAGAGTGACTCAAGGCGTCGGAGTTTTGTGTCACAGGTGATTAAGTCTGGGAAGGAGTCCTTGGTTCACTTCATGAAAGTATCATGGAGGGAAAAGACAGACGGTCAAGATCTTGTGGAGAGGATTTACGAAATCCCGCCAGCCGTCTGATCTGGTAAAGAAGTGGGGAGGTCACGACTGCGTTCGGAGTTCAAGTTCCAGGGATCGTGAGCCGTCGGATCATCACCCAGTCACCCGTCAACTATCCGATTTGATAGGATTTGCACAGGATTTAAATCCTCGTGAGTAGAGGGAAAACCCCGAGAAGGCATCGAAATATTGAGGCATCGGGGTCCGGAAAATCGGAAATCCCATGGACCAGAGATCGGGTAAATCCATCGTGAAAATATCGAAAAGTTCAAAGCCGTTCATCTGTTGGGATAGGTGGAAGAAATCAAGAGTCATCGGTATATCGGGGATTTGGTCATCGGGGCTCATATAAGTGAGTGGTTTGACTTTGCGTTTGGCGAAGTCCGAGGTTCAATCTGAACTCTCCATCATTTGGGACGCGTGTCGGAAGATCTGAAGAAGTCGAGGTTCAACGTATCAGAGGTCCTGAGGATAGGATACTCTTGCAATTTGGAATCGCGAAGTCCGAAATCCCGATGAGGAAGTAAGTTAGGTGCGGGGCCCAGCTGACGTCGTCTCGTCGTAGCAGAGGAATCAGGAATTTCCAAGGTGAAGACCCCGAAGCATACGAGAGCCGTCCATCTTTGAGGATGCGTGGAAATAATCGCAACCTTCGGAGAAAGTCCTGAAGGAACAGGCATATCGGGAAATTGACATTCGTGAGATCGGGGGAATCGAAGGTCTGAAACATATGCATTAGGATTCACGATCTTACGAACTCCGAAATGCCGATGGAGTGAAGGGATCGTTGAAAAGTCAACTCGTGAGCGTATCAGAGTTTCTGCGTATTGGGACTCGGAAGTCGGAGAACTGAGTTGCTCAACACCGCGAGTGCCGAAGCCATGATAAGAAAAGTTTCGACAGGGTAAAGGAAAAGGTCAGCATTGACTTGAATCGGGATTCGGGGATCCGAGAGTCCTACGCTCGACCATTGGCCTCACGAAGTCGCAAAGTCCGATCCCCCGATAAGTAAAGAGAGGGGATTGTGCGAAGAGTTCTGTGGGTGAAGACTTCCTGATAGGGAAATAGAAGGACATTAGAGTTCTTCGGGCTGTGGAAAAGGGAAGATCGTGTGAGCAGACGTGCTTGCGAGCGCGTTCTTCATCAAGTGGTATCAGAGCTGAGAAAAACTTCTTTGCTTTCTTTAGCAGGGAAAAGGAAGATTCACCATGTCGCCAAGGAGAAGAGATAGACAATCACTTGATCCAGAGGAAGAAAGGGAAATGTCCAGAGGAAGTGGTAGACATGTGCATAATCTAGTAGTAGAAAGAGATCTGCATAACCTACGCGCCAGATTTGTGGACATGGAGATAAGACAAAAGCGCTTAGCTGATGTAGGAGATATCAGTGAGTCCGAAAGTGAAGATGATGCTGGACATGGAGAATAAGAAGTCACAGCAAAAGATGCAGCAAATGAACGCTCGCTTAAAGCTGTTGCAAGGATGGGTGCAAAGGCGAAGATGGACATTCCAGTTTATGAGGGAAATATGGATATAGAAGAGCTTCTGGACTGGATTAGAGATCTAGACACATATTTTGACTATGAAGATGTCAAAGAGGATAATAAGGTCAAGCATGCCGTCACGATATTAAAAGGACATGCAGCCTTGTGGTGGGATGAACTACAAGTGGACAGGCGTTGCCAAGGCAAGCATAAAATTAAGAGCTGGGACAGGATGATTGCAAAGATGAAAGCAAAATTCATTCCCAGGGACTGTCAAATTTCTCTGTTTAGGAGAATGCAGAACCTGAGGCAGAAGCTGATGTCAGTGAAGGAATATACTGAATAATTCTACAGGCTGAATATTAGGGTAGGTCATCGTGAAAGAAATGATGAAAAAGTAGCCAGGTATATGAATGGCCTGAGATATGAAATTCAGGATGAATGAGTATGTTGACCATCCAAATGGTGGAAGATGATTATCAAATGGCTCTGAAAGCTGAAGAGAAGCTGAGCCGAAAGCAGAGTCAGAGGGGCAAAGGCAGAAGTTAGCCTAGAGGCAAATCAGTTGCCCAGGAAAGAATCCAGAAGCCCAGGGACGACTGGAAGAAACCTCAGGCACGAACAGAGAGAGGTGGAACCTCACAATGAGGGCCATATTTTGAACAGAGAGGGAAACATGCTGAGCAAAGAGGAGATTATGCTGACAACAACACTTTTCCTCGTACTAGAGGTAGAGGAAGGGGAAGAGGTGGAGTAATAACATGCTTCACATGTGGAAATAATGGGCACAAGTCTTACGAGTGTCCAGAGAAAAAGAAAGAAACTGGAGAAACTCACATTGCCGAGGCACAAAGGCGAGATGTTGAGGCAGAAGACGCTGAAGGTGGAAGATCGCTGGTGATGCGAAAAGTCCTTTTGACACCAGAGAAAGAGGTGGAAAGTTAAGTCCAAAGGACCAGACTTTTTAAGACTACTTGCAAGACCAAGGACAGGGTATGCAAGGTCATTGTGGACAACGGTAGCACAGATATTCTCGTTTCAACCGAGATGGTAGAGAAGCTAGAGCTGGAGATGACTGAACATCCAAGCCCATATAAAGTCTCGTGGCTACAAAAGGGACATCAGGTAAATGTCACTAAACAATGTTTAGTTGAATTTAAGATAGGAGGATATAATGATAAGATATTATGTGATGTCATTCCTATGGATGTTTGCCATCTATTGCTGGGTAGACCATGGCAATATGATAGAAATGTGATTCATGATGGGTGAATGAACACATACACCCTGGAGAAGAATGGGAGGACACACATGTTGCTTCCAATAAAAGATAAGGAGGTGAAGCCGGAAGTAAGCAACACAATACTTCTCATGAGTGGGAAGGAAATTCTTACAGAGGTTAAGAAGAAGGAGGATCCAAAGTTCATTGTGGTCAGGAAACCGAGGATTGTTCTGACTAGCACAAGAGTGAATGATTTACCAAAGGAGGTTCAAGAATTGTTGGAAGAGTTTGCTGACATTGTAGTGGACGAATTACCTCGTTTGTTGCCACCAATCATAATTGTGAGTCATCATATTGATCTCATGCCAGGAGCCAGTTTTCCAAACAGAGCTGCGTACAGACTGACGCCGCAAGAGAATGAAGAGGTTAAGAGGCAAGTCCAAGATTTGTTGGACAAAGGATTAGTCAGGGAAAGCTTGAGTCCATGTGCTGTTCCAAAAGTACTCAGTTCGAAGAAAGATGGAGGCTGGAGGATGTGTACTGATTCAAGGGAGATTAACAAGATAACCATCAGGTACATATTTCCATTTTCAAGGATGGATGATCTGATGGATTGTTTAAGTGGATCAAAATACTTTTCAAAGATTGATTTGAAAAGTGGTTATCACCAAATCCGCATGAGAGAAGGTGATGAATGGAAGACAACATTCAAGACAAATGAAGGGTTGTATGAATGGCTTGTTATTCCGTTTGGCCTAACAAATGCGCCGAGTACCTTCATGAGGTTGATGAATGAAGTCTTGAGGGAGTTCATCGGGAAGTTTCTCATTGTGTATTTGGATGACATACTGGTTTTCAGTAAAACAACAATGGAGCATCTGAAGCATTTGACTACAATGATGGAGAAATTGCAGCAGGAGAAGCTGTTGATAAACATGAAGAAATCCTCATTTATGAAGACATAGCTCATTTACTTGGGGTTTGTTATTTTGGAAAATGAGTTGAGGATGGATCCAGATAAAGTGGAGGTAATCAAGAATTGGCCATCACCGAGGAATGTATTCGAGGTGAGAATTTTTCACGGGTTAGCTAGTTTCTACCAGAAGTTCATCATGAATTTCAGTGGAATTAGCGCAACGATGATGGATACAGTGAAGAAAAGACACAAATATTTTCACTGGACTGAAGAGGCTGAGAAAAGTTTTAATCTGCTGAAAAGGAAGATCACGGAACAACCGGTTTTGGTGTTGCCGGATTTCCAGAAGACATTTCAGGTGAAATGCGATGCAAGCGGATTTGCAATCGGGGCAGTCTTAAGTCAAGAAGACAGGCTGATAGCATACTTCAGCGAGAAGCTGAATGAAGAGAAAGTGAAGTACTCCACTTATGACAAGGAGTTTTATGCTATCATCCAAGCATTGAAGAAATGGAGGCATTACTTGATCCCGAAAGAGTTTGTTTTGTACAGTGACAATCATGCACTGCAATTTGTGACTCAACAGGAGAAGTTGAATCAGAAACATGTCAAATGGGTTGAGTATATGCAGAATTTCACTTTTGTGATTAGACATATTTCTGGTACTGCTAACAAAGTTGTTGATGCTTTGAGCAGGAAGTGTTTGCTGTTGCAGGAGTTCAGAGTCAAAACGTTGGGTTTTGATGATCTCAGGGACATGTACGCAGATGATCAGGATTTCAAGGAGGCATATGAAGCGGCTGAGAATCCAGTTCTCAGAGACAGAAGCCCATGGATAGAATACATGATCTAGGAAGGATTGTTGTTTAAGGGCAATCAACTGTGTATTCCGAAATGCTCCATAAGGGAGAATCTGTTAAAGGAGAAACATAGTGGAGGATTAGCAGGACATTTTGGTCACGACAAAACATTTGCAAAATTGAACGAGTCATATTTTTGGCCAGGAATGTGAGCAACATCAAGAGATTCGTGGACAGATGCAAAATTTTCCAGCATTCAAAGGGAAGAAAGCAGAATGCAGGGTTTTATCAACCATTGCCCATACCAGAGAGGCCGTGGGATGCAATTAGCATGGATTTTGTGTTGGGGTTGCCAAGAACACAAAGAGGTTATGATTCAATATTTGTGGTGGTGGATAGATTTTCCAAAATGGCACACTTCATTCCATGTCAGAAGACCAGTGACGCAACTCACATTGCAAACTTGTTTTTCAAAGAGATCATTCGACTTCATGGGTTGCCAAGGAGTATTGTTTCGCATCGAGACACAAAGTTCATAGGGCATTTTTGGAGGACCTTATGGAAGAAGCTGGCAACTAACCTGTTGTTTAGTTCGGCTTATCATCCTCAGACGGATGGACAAACAGAGGTAGTAAACAAGAGTCTGGGAGACTTGCTGAGAAGCTTGGTGACAGAACACCACAGCCAGTGGGACAATATATTACCACAGGAAGAGTTTGCTTATAATGACTCTGTTAACAGGAGCACAGGGCAGAGTCCACTTCAAGTTGTCTATGGCATGCAACCGAGAGGAATTTCTGAACTAAGAGAGTCAGAACAGACTACAATTAGGATCACTAGTGCAGAAGAATTCGCAGAAGCGATGAAGGAACTTCACAGCCAGGTGAAGGGGCGATTGCAGAATTCAAGCCAGGAATATAAACGCAGAGCCAATCAACACAAGAGACAACTTCAGTTTGAGGTTGGTGATTTGGTTCTAGCACACTTGAGAAATGAAAGGTTCCCAAGAGGAACATATAATAAGCTGAAGATGAAAAAAATCGGACCATGTAGGGTCTTGAACAAATTTGGGGCAAATGCTTATGAGATTGAATTACCCGATGGGATCGAAATTTCTCCGATATTCAATATCTCAGATTTATACCCATACAAAGCTGAGGAAGTAGGAACAAGTGATGAACAATCAGAGGTTCAGTGGAAAAATCAGATGCCAGTTGTAGAGAAGCCACAAATGGAAAGCATACTAGACAAAAGAATTGGCAAGAAGACCAGAAGGAAGGAACACTTCGAATATTTTGTCAAGTGGAAGGGCCATCCAGTTGAAGATGCCAGCTGGGAGACTGAAGCAGAGACACAGAAGCATGGACATACCATGCAGGAGCTCATGGACAGGAGCCCATGAACTTTTTCAAGCGAGGGAGTATGATGCAGGAGCATCTCCCACGTCAAGCGAGCCAGCGTGGAAGACAATGGACAACTGGACAAGCGCCAACACAAATTTTGAAAATCCCTTGAATTGATGCGCTATCTTAAATGAAGCCATTAAGATGAATCACACTTGTAAATGTAATCGGGCCTTGATCCATACACTCTCGTCCTTATTAGGTAGGAGGCGTTTAAGATAGTTAATGCAGGTAGATATAATTTAATTCTAGATTAGACTGTTTGAGAGAGCAAGAGGGAAACGAGATATAGACACCCTCATTGTGCATTGTAACATAATTCTGAAGAAGGAAGAGCAAGAGCAAACAGAGAACTGCGTAAGAACACCCATGTACAAATATTTGGATTAATAGAAAGCTTTGATTCAAATTCATGGTTTGTGTTGTTCTCTGTGTATTGATGTTATGCTCATGAATGTTTGCTTCCTGTTATACATTTGCTTTGATATGTTGTGTATATGATTTCATGTTCTAAGTGAAGTCTGAAAGGAAGAGGGAATGAGTTTCAATTGTTTCTCTATCTGAGTAAGAATTCCTGCAAGGAGTGCAGTCGAAGTGTCCGCAAGGAGTGCGTTGACAGAGGGTTCAGATAGGTAGCAATTGTTCTCATCTCCACAGAAGTGCAGTTGGGCACAGGATCCGTGCAAGGAGTGCGCAGACAAAGTAAAGTCTCAGGGTTTCGAACCTGAGTAAGGTGTGAGAGACTGCTGCTGCAGGAGTGCGTAGATTCGAAGGTATTCAACACTTGGAAGTGTCTGAGAGTTGCCGCAAGGAGTGCGTGCAAGAATCTTCTCTAAGACTCAGAGTCGTGAGAAAGCTCAGGAGGGATAAAGCCTTGAAGCTATTGAAGGTAGCATAAGGAGTTGGTGCATATCGAGTGACTCAAGGCATTGGAGTTTTGTGTCACAAGTGATTAAGTCCGGGAAGGAGTCCTTAGTTCACTTCGTGAAAGTATCAAGGAGGGAAAAGACAGACAGTCAGGATCTTGTGGAGAGGATTTGCGAAATCCCGCCAGCCGTCTGATCTAGTAAAGAAGTGGGGAGGTCATGGCTGCGTTCGGAGTTCAAGTTCCAGGGATCGTGAGCCGTCGGATCATCACCCAGTTACCCGTCAACGGTCCAATTTGATAGGAGTTGCACAGGATTTAAATCCTCGTGAGAAGAGGGAAAACCCCGAGAAGGCATCGGAATATTGAGGCATCGGGGTCCGGAAAATCAGAAATCCCGTGGACCAGAGATCGGGTAAATCCATCGTGAAAATCCTGACAAGTTCAAAGCTGTTCATCTGTTGGGACAGGTGGCAGAAATCAAGAGTCATGGGTATATCGGGGATTTGGTCATTGGGGCTCATATAAGTGAGTGGTTTGACTTTGCGTTTGGTGAAGCCCGAGGTTCAATTTGAACTGTCCATCATTTGGGACGCGTGTCAGAAGATTTGAAGAAGTCGGGGTTCGGCGTATCGGAGGTACTAAGGACAGAATACTCTTGCAATTTGGAATCGCGAAGTCCGAAATCCCGATGAGGAGGTAAGTTACATGCGGGGCCCAGCTGACGTTGTCTCGTCGTAGCAGGGGAATCGGGAATTTCCAAGGTGAAGACCCCAAAGCATACGAGAGCCGTCCATCTTTGAGGACGCGTGGCAATAATTGCAACCTTCAGAGAAAGTCCCGAAGGAACAGGCATATCGGGAAATCGAAATTTGTGAGATCAGGGGAATCGAAGGGCCGAAACATATGCATTAGGATTCACGATCTTGCGAACTCCGAAATGCCGATGGAGTGAAGGGACCGTTGAAAATTCAACTTGCGAGCGTATCAAAGTTTCTGCGTATTGGGACTCGGAAGTCAGAGAACTGAGTTTCTCGACACCGCGAGTGCCGAAACCGCGATAAGAAAAGTTATGACAGGGTAAAGGAAAAGGTCAGCATTGACTTGAATCGGGATTCGGGGATCCGAGAGTCCTACGCTCGACCAATGGCCTCGCGAAGTCGCGAAGTCTGATCCCCCGATAAGTAAAGAGAGGGGATCGCACGAAGAGTTCTGTGAGTGCAGACTTCCCGATAGGGAAATAGAAGGATATTAGAGTTCTTCAGGCCATGGAAAAGGGAAGATCCTGTGAGCGGACGTGCTTGCGAGCGCGTTCTGCATCAGGGTCTCATCACAAGCCAGCCTTATCATCTCTGTGAAAGTACTTGTGGGTAACACTGTAAGCTCTGGTCACCATGCTAAGGCAGTGTCCTCTGGTTATCCCTTGAATAAAAAGAAAACGAAAAAGAAAAAGCAAATAAAGAAAAGAATAAAGGCAAGAAAGGGCTTGGAAAAAATTGCATCCATGACGGGTACAACTCGCCTTCTACAAAGGCACCCATAGGTAATATCATGTATCCCTGGCTCTCACTCTACCCGTATGTCTGGACATCCCTTAGCCACATCACCTCATTTACATGGTTTGGATGAAACCCCTTGGAAACTTTCCTTTCCTTATGGATACTAGCCCAATAGGGTGTATTGTCCTTTTTCTCGACCTTGTATTGTAGGTTTTTGTAATGTCTTTGAGCTATTGAATGATATATCAGGGTTTTTATGCATATGTTTAATAATATTAATGATGAAATGTGATTAACATTGCTATGATCCCTGTGACTAATGATCCCATGGAGGGCGTAGTTTTTGATGTGTAGGACCATGCCCGAGGGACATGTACCATTTGGACCGGTACACATGGGGAGATGATTAGTTCGGACCTCCATGGGGCTGAAGAGCCCATCAGATGGTTGTTGAGACCTCGTCAGAGGGGCAAAGATAGGACAATGTTTGATCGAGGGTTTTTCACTAGAGAAGAAGAGGACATTTCACCAGAGGCACTTTGGCAGAGCCCGACCTGGGGGGAATGACCCCTTTTCAGTGGAATGTTGGCCTTGGAAGTCTTAGAGCACCCCCATCCTTACCATGATGTCATCTAGCTTCATGGTCATTCTTGGAGGCAGACTGGGCAGCAGTGGCACGTGTGGCATGTTGGAGGCCCCTGAGGGGTTAACGTTTTGCTCCTAGATGCCTCATCTGCCCTAAAAGGGGCTAGCGCCTCCCTTGAAGGGGTTTTTCCCTTTATTACAGCTCAGTTAGGGTTTTAATTTGACATATTTAATGTAAAAATAGTATGATTTTGGTTTAAAGCCTTATCGACTAATTTTTATGACCTAAAATTTAATTAAAAGTCATGCTACAGTATATATTGAGGAGTTTTATGCTCATGTTGACATAACACATCACTCACTCTCATAGTGAGATCTGATTTTTGCGCCCTATTAGGGTTATTGGCTATTTTGAGGAAGGTGCACTTGTTTGGATAGGCTATTTTTGACAATTTATGGTGTTTTTCTTGAAGGAAGGTTTACAACTAGGGTTTGCATGCTATTTTCTTGATGATTTGTAAGTATTTTTCTACAAAACTTCTTGATTGAATGGTTGTAGTTTAATTTCTTGCATTTATTTATATACATCGCTGAATCAAAACCCTAGGGGACAAACACACAAGTAGGTCATTGTCTCATGTCCCCTGATAGAAAAACCTTTTAAGCCATTGAAGAAGAAGAAGAGAGCCTAGCCATTGCTACACTCTTTTTATCTTCTTCCCTTAAGCTAGCCGTACTTTTAAACTTCAAGAGGAAGAGGAAATCCTAGGCCTAGGTTATCTACACCTAGGGCCATTTTTATTTTAGGGTTTGATGAAAGAGCCTTGCCTTTGCAACACTCTCCCTCTTTAAACTCTCTTGTCTTGATTTTACTTGTCTTTGAGCTAGCCGTTTGCCGGGAAGGAGGAGAGAGAATGAGGCCTTGCTTAAGCAACACCATAGTGAGCCTCTCTCCCCCAGGGTTCTATCTTCAAGGCCCTGCCATTGTAGCACCTTGAAACCTTTCCCTCTTGTCCTTTAAATCTCATCCCCTTCAAGATGTGCGTCCTTCTCCTTTTGACTCCATAACCCTAGGCACTGATCTTAGCCTCCAACGTTGAAGTGAAAGTGATTGAAACAACTCTCAAACTCTTATAAATTGAAACCCTAACTAACTACTAATCCTAATAAGGATGACGTAATCTTTGGTTATTCCATCTTGACGCAACATTTTCTGTTGATAAGCAATTAGATGGTGTTTTAAAGCATTTATTGAGTAAGGGATTGATTGGATACATTGTTTGCTACATCATCTCGATATTTATTGATGAATTGATATTATTCCATTGCTATATTAATAAACATTGATCTCATTGATATCTAATGTCATAATTGCTCATATATTGATATCAGATAGTTATATGAAGTACTAACCCATTGAATCATAACCTGCATATATTGTTTTGTTGTTGCTTGGTTCTGAGCAAGTGTTCTCATTTGGGCCTACACTTCATTATTGGTTGTTTAGCCGGACTATCTGCTCTTGGTGGTAACCTGTGAGTAGGGACTTTTGATTTGACCTTTATACCTTGGCCTCTTCAAAACCCCAGGTTACCGGGGATGTCTCCCCTGGGCCTAACCTCCCTAAAGAGAAAGAACCTCCCCATTGAGGTGACATTGGGTGGGGTAGGTTCCTGTTACACCAGTTTGGCCTCTATCTTCTAGCCATTTGACCTAGCTACAAACTGTGCAATAACACTTCCCTTCACTTCCTCAGACTTCGCTACCTTAGACTTCACTACCTCAAATATGCTACGAAAAGATTTACCAAAAGATCACTTGAAAGATAGATAAACATTGAACTTGCGTGTGTAAGAGTGAGAGGCTTCTTGAGGTGTATTTATACTTGTCCATGTGACTTTTTTTTTCTTAACTTTAGGGTTTACCCTTTAATTAATGACTTGAAGCTTCTTGTTGCAACCATTTAGGGGATTCTTAACCATTCTTCGGGGCTTCCAACTTCATGAGCTCATAACTCTTCAACCATGAGAAACCACACGAAGTACCACCTCGTTGGAAATGACATGACGAGGACTATCTATCTATGAGGGTTTTGTATACACTTGAAGTATTTTTCAACCTCGTTTTCCTTAGTCAACTTGGGGCCTCATGACCACACCTCTGGGTTTCTTGTAGACTTCTTCAAAGCATCTTCACGTGAGGGCCCTTCTTAAAGCTACACCATAAGGGGGCCACTTTGGACACTTCTTAAATTATACCCAAAACTTCTAGAGGCTTCTAGACTTTCTCTAAATTTGACATCAATGACAATCAATTTTCCAACAACCATGAAGCGCTACAAGTTGGTCATCCATAGCTTGGGCTTCATTGAATTTTCTAATTGCAACAAAGGATCAACAATGGCATTTTCTTCTTTATGTAGTTGTTATACCTTCTCATGTAACTCTTCGATGGGCTTCTCTTGTTTATGCAACAAGCCCATCTAGTCTCGAAGTGTAGTGTAAATGAGCTTGCTTTCATCTATAACCCAATGTGGTTTTTTTCTTGTAGCTTGTCCATCATTGATTGTTGACAAAAATTTCACTGTCAATGCCTTGACCGATTGGTTGTCCTAAGACACATGTTGTCGAGTTCAACCTATAATGTAACGATACATTACTTGAATTGTCCCCAAGATGAGCATAAAGCATCTAATTGGTCTACTAGGGAACATCCTGTAGTGAATTTAGCCAACTTTGGGCACTCCTGCTACTCGAGCCACATTTTCTCTAACCTGGCCCACACTTGTTCTAATTATACTTTTGCCTACTACCATGCCTCTATCTGGAGGTCTCTTGTTGTACAAGCCTCTACCAACTATGCTGCAACTATTGGTTGACCTAGTAGAGGTCTTGAATGTTCTACTCGTGGGTGGTGACGCTGAACTACAAGATCAATAGAGACCTAAGCCATGCACCACAAATCGACTATGGACCATTTCTCCAAGTCAAGGGCACACTGGGTGGGCCGAAAACCCTAAGGTAGGCACTAGTTCAAAGGTAGCCCCATCGCAATGTGGTGGTCAACACTCGCGATTTGGCTACCTCATGGACAATGGGCACCTCGTGAATATCTACAAACTACTGGTCGGGGTTATCTTCAATGGCGATGACTGGATTTGGTTGGCTTTGCCGAGATGGAAAATCGTATGCATGTAACATTTCCTTGATAGAGGAAAGGCCATGCTGGGATGCAAAATCTACCAAGTTCTCATACAAAATATCACAAGCGACACCTAGTATCCGACGAGACTTTTTGATTATGGGTGGGGCTGGAACTATTGCAGGAGCTCCAATGCATCCTAAGATAGTGGATTGGTAGTTCTCACTAGAACAGATGGAGGCAGCTTAGATAATGGCTTTACCAATCGTAGTTTCTTCGATGGATTTGCTCCTTGCAGGAAAATATTGACCTCACCAAAGGCCAGCTTAAGATCACTCCAAGAGTAAGTGGGGTCATCTAGGATGTGTTGCGTAAGAACCATGAGAATAATTGGAATTGTTGTATTCTTAGGGATTGAGGTCCCTTCGACTATTTCACAAACAATGGTTTTGTATTCCTAGGAACCGGATTCCGAAATAATGCCCTTCCTCTTCTTTGTGCTTCATTCTAGTTGAGTGATCTATTTTTCGTGAGCATGGGCGTGATCACTAAAAGGTCTTAGGCAGGATTTAAGTTACCCTGAAGGGGGTTTGCTTCTTCTACACACCTATCCACGAATAAACTTCCTTGTCAAAGGCTTGTTGTGTTAAATAGAATGGAAATGAAATGACGAGACATTGAACTCAGAGTTATATACATCCAAAGGTTGGATGTATGTGGCTATCTTCATCCATGGCGAATGAAATATTTCCCCATGACCATTGATAAACTATTGGGGTTATATGGTTATACAGATGGTAGTTGTAATTGATACCACCATGTTGTTGTACCACTTGTAAAAAGCATACATAGGGGCCAATATATTTTGGAGAGCCAAAATGCTTATTGCTCAATTAAGAACCAATTCCCATCAGGTCCATTGTGAAATCGTGAGTTGGAAAAGACCAGGAAGCTTGGGAAGAAAGGGTGTGTGTTTTTCACCTTCGGAAAAGCGGAAACAAAAAAACATTTCATTTTAGAACGTGAAGCCTTCAAAGACAATAGGGACAACTACGTAAGTATCTTGACAATTAGCTCTTGAAATAATCTATTCAGCGAGGGGATAGTGGAAAAATTGGGGGAGCTCATCATCAACTTGAACAGGAAAAGGGATGAAATGCAGAAATCAGTGTGTGAGGTGGTATGTGCCACAGGCTATTGTTAGCCTCGTGGACATTAAAATAATTTCTTTCTTTCTTTCTTTCTTTCTTGCTAAAAGAAGCCTCAATAAAGGCTTGACTCTAGGTGTCTTTATGGACCCTCCTTGACTCATATTCCAAAGCTAGGGCAACATGACCTTGGGAAAAATTTATTTTGGTGGTTTCCTTTTATACGTGGCAAAACCAAGCAACAAACAATCAAATGAGTAGTTTAAATGTTCGATTTTTTGGAGTTTTTGCGAGCATATTTTTCGATAAATTTTCATTGAAATCCGGTAAAATATTGTTGGAACTCCAACTTTGAGTGATTGAATCTATATAATTTTAGTGCCCTGAGGGTTTATCAGGGTGTTGAATCCATTTATGCATTCAAAAACGCAATTTAAACAATAAAAAATGGAAATTTCACCAAGATCCGTTTCGTCGGATTCCGATGAAAATTTTCAAAAAATTGAATGTTTAGACAACACTAATAACCAAACATGAATGATGCACGTAAGGAGTGAATACCAGTGCAAGCAATGAACAACTCATCCAGGAAAACCATACACCAATTTAACCAAATTCCCTCGACACAAAACTCAACCATGGTCATGGAATCAATGGAACATTCCCCTTTCAAGGACTTCCACATAATTCGATAGCTCATTAGTTGGCAACCCATCCACACCTAAGGGTCATTGCTGATATTGATGATGACACCTCGGTCGCCTTGTCGAGTGTCGTACTTATCATACAAGGTAAGTTTATTCGACCACTTTCCATGCTTTCTTATGGCTTGGAATGCCATAGTCACATCTTGCTCCTCAAATGATAAACCAATCAATAGGTGAATATCCTAAGCATGAACTGGGTATGGTCATTCCAACCATAACGCATTATGATGCACCCGACTGATGAGAGATTCGATGCATCGATCAACCTCCCATGTACTTCTAAATGTTGGTAGGTTGAGTAGTTGCATTAAGGAGGATGCATGTAAATGTCCAAACACGAGCTTCAACACCTGCATGATGTTGCTAATCTATAGGAGCACCAAATTCATGTAGACAAAAGGCAAGAGGTCAAGGGATAGGTCACCATCTGAGAAATCGTAATACATGATTCTCCTCTACTCAAATTTACAATACAAATCACCTTTTATTTCCACCCACGAGTCCACGACCTATTCAACAAAAGCTTCATTTCCCTACATAGACTTAGTAGTAATGACTTTCCCCATGAAAGAAAGCCTGAATGACACTATTCTCTTAAACTCTAGTTATTTATGGGGGGAATGGCTAGGAAAACTTGAAAGATTCAATGAAGGAAATTTGACACTCCAAATCGAATGTCAACTAAATACACACAAGAAAATATGAAGTAAAAAACAGAGCCTCAAGAGGGAGGGCTTAAATAAATTTCCTTGGCACATCTATGGCGTTGGACGCATGACACTAGTGAATACTCGATGCATGTGAAAAGATTGCACAACAAAGTTACCCAAACACGACAAGCCTTAACATTAATTCCCTGGTCAACTTCAAATTAAAACCCATTCTATTAATCCCTATCTAATCACATGTTATCATTCAATCATCACTTTAAACTATCAACGTCTACAAGAACTCGGCGAAAACAACTCGCCTACACATGCTAAATTGATAGCATGGACCCCTTTTATACCCACATTTTTCTACTTCAATGGTCATTGATGCCCTGAAGACTCTATTGACTTTATCCCCTCCCTCCTTGACCACAAAGGTGTGGTCACAACTTCTTAAAGACCATACCACTAACACTCCTTTCTTTGACCACAAGGCTATGTAGGTATTGAAAAAACAAAAAAATGAGAACCCCCATTCTCAACTCTAACAACAAAAATAAAACATAAAACCAACATAATGCAATAGAGAACAAGTCTGGAAAGTAAAGTAAGACTACAAATCTAGCCTAACCTTGATCGAGCTCCTTTGTGTAGATTTTAACATTGTACAATTAATTACTGCAAATTGATTCTTATTAAAAACATAAAAGATACAATGGCATACACACATTACACAAAGATTTTACTCTAGAAACACAAACCAGGAAAACCAACAACCTGTTTAGAGTCGCACATCTAATTCTTATTCATTTTCATTATTCATTGTTTAGACCAAATCCATACACCAAATTGGTGTATGAGACCTCCTTGTTTGTGGGATAAAGGATCCCCTTCGTGTAATGATTCACTGCTAAAGTCTACAGAGGTATACATTGTTAAATTTTTAATTAAAATGAAGTACCAAGGCAAGTGTTTCTCTTCCCTAGGCGCCTAAGGGGAGAAATTGCCGAATGTGGGTCCTAGTCATTTAATTTGTGAGATGCAAATTAAAAGGTGACTTTATGATTAAAGTGAGGGTGAGTGAAGAGACACCAAATATCAGCCACCCATCTGATCTAATCTCAACCGTTAGATTAGAAAACTCCTCACCTTCCCTCATGAGGTCGACTTGGGCAAGAGGGCGCACCCATTCTTGGGTAGTTGAAGAAGCAACAGTCTTGTTGAGAGAGAAAGAGACTCTTGGTGAGATGCCAAGAGGTTCTTGGTGAGATGCCAAGAACAAGAGAGTTCAAGCATTCTTGTTGAGAGAACAAGAGAGAGCAAGAGAGAGGTCGAGCTGAAGAAAAGAGACAGCAGCTGCAATTTCTGGGAGTATTGGCATGCATTCCAAGGTTGCTGAATAACATTTAGTGGCACAAAAATTGAATCTTAGCAGTGTTTTGGCACGAATTTCGTGACAGTCCATACAACATTAATTGCTGGGACAGCCGTACAGTTGTACAGATTTCTGGTTCAGAAATCGAGGAGCAAAGCTACAGGAATGTCCAGATAAATTTGTGTAAATATCTGAAGATGAATATGCTGTAAAAGAATTTCTCAGAAGCTCATAAATAATACAAATCCCTCTCTCACTGGTTTTCCCCTTGTGGGTTTTTCCAG
>ML809743.1:77633-98096 GCA_009831015.1 Picea engelmannii | reverse complement strand
CTTCTGAGAAGAGGACAAAGCTGGAGCCCATGGCAGAGAGAGGGATCTTTGTTGGGTACAGTGAGACTTCAAAGGCTTTCCGTATTTACCTTCCTTCCTTGAGGAAGACTGTCTTGAGGAGGGATGTCAGATTTGAGGAGGATAGAGCCTTTAGGAAGTCTAGAGGGACAGAGAGAGGTGAGAAGTCTTCATCTCAGATTCAGGTGAGCCTGCAACAGACTACAGTGACATAGATTTTGGGGCCACTAGTTTCGGTGACTACAGGTTCACAGGTGACAGGGCCATAGAGTTCAGGTTCACAGGCTACAGGTCCACATGTTTTAGGATCAGGTACTTTAGGTTCTACTACAGGATCATTGTCTTCAGCAGATGGGGTTGAGCAGGGAGATTCCCCTCCACAGGACACTACTTCATAGAGGAAGAAGCCCAAGTGGCTTTAGGACATTTTGAGGGATGCACAGGGTTTAGTGGGGAATCCCAAGCAGGCAGTGAGAGACAGTAAACCTCCCGAGAGGTTTTGCAGCTACATCGCGATGGTGAGCAGTATTCGGGAGTCTGAGCCTTCCACTTTTGAGGAGGCCACTAGTAGATAGGTATGGAGAGATGCCATGATGGAAGAGTACAATTCCATCACGAAGAACGATGTCTGGGAAGTTGTTCCTAGACCTGAGGGGAAGTCAGTGGTGACTTCCAAGTGGCTCGACAAGATAAAGCATGCTGCGGATGACATCATTGAGAAGTACAAAGCTCGCTTTGTGGCTCAGGGGTTTTCACAGGTTGAGGGAGTCGACTATGATGAGACCTTTGTGCTGGTTGCTCGTTACACTTCGATCAGGGTAGTGATCTCCATTGCAGCAGAGATGGGTTGGAAGATCCACCAGATGGATGTGAAGACCGCATTTCTGAATGCTCTTATTGAGGAGGAGGTATACATTGAGCAGCCATTGGGCTTTGAGGTGCATGGGAGAGAGTCTCATGTGTGTAGACTGAATAAGGCATTGTATGGAATGAAACAAGCTCCCAGAGCTTGGTATTCGAGGTTAGATGCCTATTTGCAGCAATTGGGTTTTGAGAAGAGTGAGGCGGATCCCAACCTATACTTCATTGTGGTTGGAGAGGATCCTCTCATTCTTATGCTATATGTGGATGAACTTTTTATTACAGGGGCAGAGAGACTCATCAGCAGCTGCAAGGAAAGCCTTGCTTCAGAGTTCGAGATGACAGACATTGGACTGATGCATTAATTTTTGGGATTGGAGGTTTGGCAGGAGCCTAGACACATCTTCTTGGGACGGGGGAAGTATGTGTGTGATATTCTGAGAAGATTTCAGATGGGGGATAGCAGGCCCATGACCACTCCCACAATTACCAACTGGAAGAAGATTCATGCTTCTGAGTCACAGTTGGTGGATTCCACTTTGTATCGTCAGTTGATCGGGTCATTGATGTATTTGGTCAATACCAGGCCGGATATTTGTTTTGTTGTCAGCACTCTTAGTCAGTTCATGGTGGAGCCTAGGAGAGTGCACTGGGTGGCAGCAAAACATGTGCTCAGGTATCTTTGTGGTACGGTAGATTATGGTCTGGACTATCATAGAGGAGATGGAGTTCGTCTGGTTGGCTATACATACTCAGATTGGGAAGGATGTGTCAGTGACAAGAAAAGCACTTCAGGGTGTTGCTTTGGATTAGGATCAGCAGTTGTGTCTTGGTTCAGTCGGAAGCATAATTCAATGGCTTTGAGTTCGGCAGAGGCTGAGTATATGGCAGCTAGTCAGGCTAGTTGTGAGGCCCTTTGGCTTCGCAAGATGCTGATTGGATTGTTCGGTGTGCAGTTGAGGCCTACCGTGATCCACTGTGATAATCAGAGTTGCATTAAACTCCCGGAGAATCCAATTTTTCATGACCGGTCTAAGCATATCGAGATTCGGTATCACTTCATACGTGATTATGTTCAGAGAGGAGCTGTGGAGCTACAATACATATCTACTGAGGAGCAAGTTGCAGACATACTCACCAAGGAATTGAACATGGGAAAGTTTGTATTTTTCAGGGACAAGCTTGGAGTGGTGAGTAACACTTTCCTCGGTATGAGGGAGTGTTAAATTTTTAATTAAAACGAAGTACCAAGGCAAGTGTTTCTCTTCCCTAGGTGCCTAAGGGGAGAAATTTCCGAATGTGGGTCCTAGTCATTTAATTTGTGAGATGCAAATTAAAAGGCGACTTTATGATTAAAGTGAGGGTGAGTGAAGAGACACCAAATCTCATCCACCCATCTGATCTAATCTCAACCGTTAGATTAGAAAACTCCTCACCTTCCCTCATGAGGTCGACTTGGGCAAGAGGGCGCACCCATTCTTGGGTAGTTGAAGTAGCAACAGTCTTGTTGAGAGAGCAAGAGACTCTTGGTGAGATGCTAAGAGGTTCTTGGTGAGATGCCAAGAACAAGAGAGTTCAAGCATTCTTGTTGAGAGAACAAGAGAGAGCAAGAGAGAGGTCGAGATGAAGAAAAGAGACAGCAACTGCAATTTCTGGGAGTATTGGCATGCATTCCAAGGTTGCCGAATAACATTTAGTGGCACAGAAATTGAATCTTAGCAGATTTTTGGCACGAATTTCATGACAGTCCGTACATCATTAATTGTGGGGACATCCATACAGTTGTACGGATTTCTGGTTCAGAAATCGAGGAGCAAAGCTATAGGAATGTCCAGATAAGTTTGTGTAAATATCTGAAGATGAATATGCTGTAAAAGAATTTCTCAGAAGCTCATAAATAATACAAATCCCTCTCTCACTGGTTTTCCCCTTGTGGGTTTTTCCAGGGTCGAAGTTAGACCGAATATCTTTGTGTCTATATTTTCTGAGTTTTGCATATTGCTGATATTTTATTTCTGCATGAAAAACGATGTTCAAAATTCTCATGTTTCAGTTCTGAAATTTATTTTCTGTTAAGTTTTTATATGCTGAAACACCGCTGTGAGTATATGCTGAAACACAGTGCTGTAACATATGCTGAAACACAGTGCTGTAACATATGTTGAAACACAGTGCTGAGTCATATGCTGAAACACCGCTGTGAGTATATGCTGAAACACAGGGCTGTAACATATGCTAAAACACATTGCTGTAACATATGCTGAAACACAGTGCTGAGTCATATGCTGAAACACCGCTGTGAGTATATGTTGAAACACAAGGCTGTAACATATGCTGAAACAGTGCTGAAACTGAGTTTGGCATTTAAATTTGGCTGAAAAATCAGCGAGACTGAAACTGGGTTGGGGTTTTGAAATATTAACATACATGCCATACAGAGGTATACATGCCATACCCCCCTTTGGATTTGAACCCATGACCTCTAAGGAGGAAACACATTTTCTTAACCATTAGGCATCCAAAACCCCTAATCCATTAACCTGAATTAGTCTACAACCCTAATTCCTTAACTAGAATTAGAAAATTATTGATGAAAAACTGTGTTGAAAATCACTAAAATTGGGCTAAAAAAACCACCAAAAAAATGGGGGGATTTATCCCCCTATAACACCCCTGCATGCTTGGTGCAACGTAGCACATGGGGTTGGTCGTGCTGAGAATATAACACATACCCGACAATCTCCCACTTATCATTTTCTTTGCATATAGGGGGTCACATGATTACATAGACAACAATCCAGGGCAACAATGCCCATTGTCTCTGTACACCGAGAGAACTTCTCAGTGCTTACAAACTTTGTCAATGAATTTAGAACATTCTTCAAAGTGTCCACCTTCATCAACAACACCTTCTTGTCTCCAACCATATATCTCACTAGGTGATATTGAACATCAATATGTTTTGTCTTTGAATGATAATTTGGGTTCTTTGCCAAGAATATTGCACTCTGACTGTCACAATATATCCTTACAGTTTGTTGTACCTACCCAATACCCGAACACAGTCTCTGAAACTATACTGTTTCCTTTCTTGCATGAGTGGCTTCCATGTATTCAACTTCTATTGTTGGGAGTGCCATTAGAGTCCGTCTTTTGCTCATCCAATTGATTGCTCCTCCAAATAGGCTAAACATGTACCTACTTGTAGATCTTCTACGATCCAGATCTCCAGCCTAGTTTGCATCAAAAAACCCATGTATGTCCAACACTCTGTCCAATCATGGTCCTCCTTGGTAGCACGATCCATAAGTAGTAATGTCACACAAATACCTTAAAACCCTCTTTATTGTTTCCCAATACTCCTTCCTTGGTTTTGGCATATACCAACGCAAAACTCCCACTGCATGTGCAATGTCTGGTCTAGTACATACCATTGCATACATCAAACTACCAACCGTACTAAGATATGGTACATGGGACACATCCTCTTCCTCTTCCTCTTCTTGTGTCTTGGGACACTAATCCACATAAAACTTTACACTTACAAGAATAGGAACCCTGATCGGTTTACATTCTGCATATTAAACCTTTGCAATATTGTCTTAACATATTTCCTTTGATTTAACCAAAGTTTCATGTTTGCTCTATCTCTTTTAATTTCCATGCCCAAAATGAAATTTGCAACACTAATATCCTTCATGTCAAATTTAGAGGACAACTAAGTTTTCACATCCTGGATATTCTCTTTGTTGTTTCCTATAAACAACATATCATCCACATACAAGACCAAATAAATAAGACGATCGTTGAATAATTTGAAATACACACAGTGTTCGACTTTGCTCCTTGTAAAGCCAAGTCCCAACATACAAGTATCAAATTTTTGATACCACATCCATAGTGATTGTTTTAATCCATACAAAAACTTTTTCAACCTACATACCATTTCTTTCTTTCCCTTCACTACAAATCCTTCTGGTTGCTTCATGTAGATTTTTTCTTTTAGATCCTCATGTAGGAATGTCGTCTTCACACCTAGTTGTTCTACTTCAAAATCAAAAGCAACAACAAGAGATAAAATAAATATAATAAACGTTAAATTGGCAACAGGAGAAAAAATTTCACTAAAGTCAATTCCTTGTACCTGGGAATTACTAACCGAGCTTTGTATTTCTCCACTTTGCCTTTTGCATTCAACTTGTTTTTAAACACTCGTTTGTTGTCAATCAAATTTCTTCCAGTCAACAAATCCACTATATCCCAAGCTTCATTGTTGTCCAAGTCTTCCATTTCTTCAACCATGGCCTTTTTTCTAGAGTTTGCTGTCCTATGAATCCATTGCCTCCCTAACACTTATAGAATCATCATCAGTAATAAATAAGAAAAAATTGAATGAAAATCAGGTGGAGTATACATTTCTAGTTGTCTTCTTTCCTGAACCGATCTCCTCGATATTGGAGTATGAGGCTCTTCTTCTTCTTATTATTGTTCTTCTATAGAGACTATTCATTATCCTTCAATTCAGACTCTATTTTCTCTAGTTCTTCCTCCCTCGGTAGGCCTTTATGTTTGACAACATCTTTGATTTCTCTAAATACCACATCTTGATTATACACTACCTTCTTAGTTTTTGGGTTGGAAAGCTTATAACCTTTCAGACCATGTTTATAACCAATAAAGATACAATTTTCAGTGTTTTTATCCATCTTACTCTTGTTTTCCTTTGGAACGTGTACATAGACATCACAACCAAATATCTTGAGATGTGTAAGAGAGGGTTTCTTACCAATCCATACCTCGTGTGGAGTCTTGTCATCCAACATTGATGAGTGTGATCGATTGACTAGGTAACATGTGCTCAACAACCCGCCTCTTCGACACCAAAAACTATGTTTATTAGGTGGAGAACCCTCCCCAAGATTTTCTATACGCGTAAGGTAATGGAAGTTTCCTCGTTCAGATAGTCTCGGTGATGAAGAAAATGAGTGACCCCCCAAAATACACTAAGTCTAAACAATATATTTGCAAGCCTTAAACTAGACACTTGTCACCTTCAAGAGTAACTTTGGACACTAGGTGACTCGTTTCCATTCCTCAAGAACTTAGGATAAATAATTATCCATAAATTACACTTTTTGGAAATATTAATAAAGTATTCCCTTGGACTTAATTTCCCCTTGGCTTAGCCCCCACTTTTCCCTTTTTCGGTGGAGTTAGCCCCCCGTCTCTTTTTGTCTAATCTGTCCACGCAACTATGTGATATTATTAATAACCCGAGTGTGATTACATTTTACAAGGATAGGCGCACTGGCTTATTTGCATCCCACCTCGACATCCTCATAACTACATAGGCTCTTCGACCTCATATATATATATATATATATATATATATATATATATAACTCGGTTCAATTCGTACTTCAAGGCAATCCTTGCACACTTACCCAGGTGCGTGCAAGATTGTGAAATGTATGCATCCTTCCTATGATGTGCAACAATGCGCACTTACCACACACCATTATGAAATGTGTGCACCCTTTCTTTGGTGACAATCCTCACGCACTACTTAGGTGCACACAAAACCAAAACTTGGTGCCAACAACGCACCGACATATATGTACATTTACATTTACAATTGGTACCAACGGCTCACCAACCTATATGTACAATCACAAATGGGGTTCAGATTAGGGACATTACATTCCCTTCCTTATTTATGCACTGTCCTTAGTACATTATATACACATGTACATACAAAATATCAAAAATATTCAAAAAGATGTAGATACTCCGCTCGCATAACATCCTCGTGCTCCCAAGTTGCATCCTTAGGACCGTACTAGGTCCATTGAACCTTTACTAGCTCCATGACTCGATTATGGAGCTGTTTGATTTTCCGATCCAATATGCAAACCGATCGCACTCAAAAATCGCCTTCTAGATCCACCTAAAACACGTTCCAATCAATAATATGATTAACATCAGGTGCATACATTTTAAGCAATGATACAAGGAAAACATTATGAATACACAAGGATGCATGCAATGCAAGCATATATGCGACATGGCCAATCCTCTATAGGATTTCAAATGTCCCAAAGTAGCATGTTCCCAACTTCAAGGCACTGCATCTTGATTTTACTTTCAAGAACACATGGTCACCCACTTTAAAATCTCTGTGGGTATCTTTTCTGCCTGTCTTGGGTAGCCTTTAAATTTTTCCTTATCTTTACCATCTGCTCTTCCATTTCCCGGAGCAGATCTGGCCCAACCACTTCTCGGTCTGCTGGATTGTCTCAAGTCACTAGTGTGTTGAACTTTCTGCAATAAATTTTCTCAAATGGGCTCATCTTTAGAGATGCTTGATATACATTGTTGTAAGCAAACTCTACTAAGTGAAGGTAGTCTTCCCATTTTGATGGTTTATCAATCACATACATCACGAGCATATCTTCTGTTGTTCCTGAGTTTATACTTTAAGGCTCTAAAGTATACCGTCAAGGCATCCAAAAAGGTAGAGATAAAAAATGGGTAAAAAGATCAGTTTAAAAGAAAAATGAGATCACAGTTGGTTCCTTAACTGTCTCTATCTAGCTTCCCATTGTTCTTGAATGCTAATATCCCTTTCAATTGCAGCCCATGAACGCTCAATTTCTACCCATGTATTTGTTGTTTGTAAGATGGTATTGAATAGGTTTAACACAATGCTCGTTTGATCTGATAGACCGGGTTCTATATTAGGCTGTCTGGTAACTGGAACAGTCATGAAAGCTGAGGGTTTCTTTTTTGTAAATCAAAAATATTTCCAAGGTTCACAAATTTCTGGTTCGAATTAATAAAAACAGAGCTTCAAAATTATGAATCAATAGTATAACCAAAATAAAGGCCACTTCTAGTATCTGAGTTAATTTTAATGAATAAGATGTACAAAATGAAGAAAGAAAAGGAAATATGTAGTCATATAACAAAAAATGAGGTATCAATTTAAGAGGAATCTCATTTTAAGATAATACAAGAAAGAGGGATGATAACTTTGCAGAAGCATACAGTTTCAGAGTCCTAAAATGTTCATAGGTCTTATATCCGCTGAAAGTTGATACAGAGGAAAAACTGCAAACGATTAGATAATCTGACTGTTTTAATTATTATAATAGAAATTTCCACATGAAACACTTCAATTGAAAGTATGAAATAAAAGTAGAATGACAGAGAAACACATAACTCAGGCTTGACAAATCTATAATCTTCAATCTATATGTATTAATTCAGGAAAAACGAAGCTTTCTCTTTACAATCCCTCCAGAAAAAATCCTTTTCTTAGTCTTGAAAAATTACATTTATACAAAACCACCAATCTTAGGACGATTTGTGATTTTTGAACTCTTAGAAACTAACTATTTGTTAAAAAATAGATCCAAAACCGTTTTCATGATCTTCTCCATTTTTCCATTTTCTTGGAAGTAGATCTCTTCCAAATAATACTTTTACTTTGTTGATGACTCTCCTTCTTTTGATTCGATACATTTAATGCATTTCTCCAGGAACTGTGTAAAAGTTTTGGGGGGTTCTGGAAAATCTCTTGCCTCGAACAAATAAACCTTTCTTTGAATCTTAGAAATACGGTCATCAACTCCTTTATCTGTAAACTTTATTGATTGTAGCTTTAAGTTAGGCTCAACTAACAACTTGTCCATTAGGGTGACATCAATTTTTCTTAGTTGTGAAATTTCCATTTGGATTTCACTCAAATTTTCCCTAAAATTTAATTGATGTCTTACAATATTGATCTGTCCCAAAAGTCCTGTACACTAGCCTTTTCCAATATTTAATGACCCTTTGTCTAGAAGATCAAAAAATTCTTCATAGTCATCTCTGATTTCTTTGGCTATTCTCTTGCTTTCAGTTATGTTGGTTTCCCATAGCTTTAGCATGATGTCGCCTCTGATTTGCTCTGTCGTTGATACTTTCGTAGCTTGGGGTACCTCTTCACCTGTCGAATATATAATTGCCTTTTGGAGAGTAATCCTCACTGCTTTGGCTTCTTTTTATCTTAGGATAATATTATCAAAGGCATTATCTACTTCTTGAAAGTAATTCTGAACAATTTTTATCTTGGAAATCAATTTCTGCTGTTCAATTTCTATTTTTGAATGCACTTCCATTGATTGGGTCTGGAAAGATTTTAAGTCTATAGTATGATCTTCCTTCAATATTAATCTAGCCTGCAACTGTTCTGCGTGCTCCTTTTGCTGAGTAATCTGTAGCTGATTTGTTTGTATTTCCTCGCTCATTTCGTCCAAACTCGTTTTGAGTGATTGAACCTCTAACCTTTCGGTAGCCCTTGTCTGCTCCAAGATTTTACTCATTTCTTCTCTAATGCTCTCCTCAACATTCTTTAGTTGTTCTCATAATTGTGCTATGATTTTATCACTCTTCTTTATCCTTGATATGATTTTTACCACGGTAAAAAAGTTTTCTATTGCCATGGCTCCCATGGAACCTGCTACCTCTGTAGCGAAATCTTCTTCCTCCAAATTTTGTCCATCTATCAGGACTTTATTTTTTTTTAACCATGTTCCCCTCCCTCTTATGCATTTCCTATTTCAGGACGACCTTTCTTTTTCTACTGAAAAAATAATCGGAAGGAGGAATATTATCTATGGGAATGGAGGTAAGGTCATCAACAAATAGAGCTCCCGTATGTGGCAGTCCAAAAGTGGATTGTAAGGGGGTTAAGGAGGCTATGTGACTCCCTAACTCCGTAGATCCTTTCCCTCCTGCTGCCTTAGGCGTGTTGACATCAACCCTTGGTGATGAAGTGGGAATAGGCTTACCAGAATTGGGAGGTCTCCCTGACCGTTTCTCTGCTTCGATATTTTTTCTTGGTGGAAGCCTTTCCGTATCCTGTAGGGCATTTTTGGGATTTCCCTTCTTTTGTGCTTCCTGCTCGAAACCTGGTGGAACACTTTCTTTCTCTTGGGGGAGGGTAATTTCTTCTCCTTGAAGTACTTGGGGCAGACCACTTCGTCGATGCTTCTGAAAGGTCCGAAAGCTGACTTGCAGGTCGGACGACAGTGTTTATACTCTTTCCAATACTTCTTTATAAGATTTGGTCCCTTTGAACATGTCATCCCAAGGGGACTCCTCATGTTCATAGGCTTTCATATTATAGTGTATCAAGTGTTTATTCACTAATTGATAAGGGTCATGCCTTTTGTACTTAATATTTACCAGTTTAACTTCTTCAAGTGCTTCTGCTTCCACCCTAGAATGTCCCAAATTTTTTAATGAAAATTTCCGGATGTGCACATGGAAGATTGGCCAGGATTTCTTTTGAGCTGCTTTTAGCTCTATTCCAATACCGCCTTTTACTGTTTGGTGTGCTAATTCCCTACACACCAGTCTATCCGTGAGGAATTTTGGGAGCGCGTGAGGGGGGATTGATCACCCATAAACCTTGATGTAGGAGAAGCTTTCTTCAATGAACCAATTTTCTATTGGCTTGAGGTTGTTTGAAACCACTTCAGAAATGCGAGGAGTGTCACAACTGAAAAACATTTTATGAATTGGTATCACCACAAAATGGAAAAATTCGTAAAACAAATTTTTTTCATTTTCTTCCCACAGCTCAGAGTGATATTTGTGAATGGGTTCAAGGCAGGTTGTGTTCCAACTCCAATTCATCAGGGGGAATGGAGTCATAAAACAAATTGTGTCCATGATGTATGATGACATGTAAAAGGCCACTGGTTGACCCCGGGCTCTTGCAACTATGTAATCCGAAACCTCTTTGGCTATATTATCAAATAAAATCTTGTCCCAATTGAAACTATATCCTTCTGATGCTTCTTCTAAAAAGGGCACCCATTCTGCGGGGAAATGACAGGGATTCGTTTTGCCAAAGAGTCTGCACAACATCATGGCTACATAAACCATGTACTCATTCAAAGAGGCTGTGGCATAAATTCTGTGGGTATCGGCCCTAAATTTTGATGGACATATCCACCAACCTTTGATTAAATTAGGGTAAGTTTGGTCTGCTTCAGTGCATTCCTTTCTCTGGAATTCAACTATAAATTCGACATTGTATATGAAATTAAGATTGGGTGAGAGTTTGTACATAACCTGGATATGTTCAGGTCTGAATGAACCAATAATGGCTCCTTGATCATTTAAAATGCTTCTCTTCGGAATATCCACCTTGTCCAAAGCCCAACTGATCATGTCGTTGTATGCCATGAGCCGTGGGCGTGTTGCAATTTTGTGAAGTTATTATTCTGCTATGTCCCAAAGGTGATTCTCAGAATCGTTAGGGGAATTTTTCATCTCGCAGTCTAGATTTTCATAAATTTGTCTCCATGATTTGATTGAGTCGATAGCATGTGGTGTGGTGTCTGATATGAGATCTCCCTCTAGGTTGGAAATCTCAGCTGTATCTTCACTCTTCTTGGGTCCCTTCTATGGTACCATGAATTTTGTATTGGAACGAAAACCTGTCACAGAAGAGAGGCGTGAAATCTTGGCTATATGCGACTTACTTCTGATAGAAAAAGTGAGAATAAGTTTCAAAACACAGACCTCTAGTTTTCTTTTAACTCATTTTATGGCGAAAGTACTAACACAACTGTCAAGAATTTAATACCTTTAATGCGGAGAATATTTCTGAGATACGCATTTGTGTCGTAGAAAACACGATCTATCCGTTATTAATGTGGCCGTATTTCGGAAATTCTAAAATCAAAATTGAAAAAATCTCTTTTGACGGAGACCGAAAAGAAAGTACCTACGAAGTTTAACTACAATTTAATGTATATTTTAAATGAAGTTAGTTCTTTTTAAATTTTGGTATTGAGTCGTGGCTTCGCATTTTGGGGTTTCGGGGATCACGGTTACATGAGGTATGTCACCACTAAACGCCGAATCCCGAAATCGCGATGAGAATAGTTTTAAACCTTAACTTCATTATTGAGTCGTGGCTTCGCGTTTCAGGTTTCGGGGATCGCGGTTACATGAGGTATGTCACCACTAAACCCTGAATCCTGAAGTCGCGATGAGAATAGCTTTAAATTAATCAAGATTAAGACTGACTTTCACTCCTTTCGGGAAATCGGGAATCAGGATTTTGCGATTCAAAATGTATTGAAAAGATATTGTTTCGAGTAAACCTCGAATCCCAAAAGGTTAAAAATATGGTTAATTAACTCCTTTGGGGTTTTGATTTATCACGATTTGAAGTACTTTATAGAATGTGCGTCTAGAATTTAATAACACTTGAGATTTCTTTCTTTTAATTATAGTGAAGAAATTAAATCTTTTCAGCACTTCGGTACCGGTCTTTTGGACTGATAGTGAGGATTATACCTTATGAAAATCCAAATCCCGAAAGAGAAAAGTTTTAGTTTTAAAGGTGAAAATTTTCAAACCTAGCTTCAACATCTTCAATCATCTGATTTACCCTCTCTATTTTTTCCATATGTCTCGGGATGATATGTTGTGCTAAAATTAAAATTTGTCCCAAATCCTTTGAATAACCCTTTCCAAAAGTTTGATGTGAGCTTCAAATCTCTGTCAAACAGAATTGTCTTAGGTACACCATGCAACTTAGCAATTTCTCACATGTATATTTCAACAATATTTGTTGCCTTGTGTGTTGACTTCACTGGAATAAAATGGGCAGCTTTAGTAAGCTTGTCCACCATTACCATAATAAAGTCATGTTGCTTAGCAGTCCTAGGCAGCTTAGTAACGAAATCCATAGTTACAACTTCTCACTTCCACTCATGAATTGGAAAAGGCTATAGCAAACCAGCTGGATGTCTGTGCTTAGACTTGACCTTTTGATATTTAAGGCATCTAACAATAAAATCAACAACCTCATTTTTCATGCCTAGCCAATAGTATTGTTTATTTACTGCAACATAAGGAAATAGTATTGGGTGTGTTATCCCCATTTTGTGGATAACTAAGGAGATGATGTCTCGAGGCCCTCAGGTTGCAGATATGGAGCGCCGAGAGATTACGTGACCAACAATACACTTTAAACAGATGGAAAACCCACTCACAACCATAGATGGCCACATGTTTACAGATGGCATCCACCACACCAGTTGAATTCCGAAAGGTAGTGGGCCTTGATCCATGAGGTACAAGTCAATATTATGGTGAACATCATTTCAATACCTAAGCCATTTGATTATGTTGTATCTTAGGTTGCTCTAGATTTCATGATATGTGCTTGGAAATTATGCCTTTTGCCCCACTTCACCTTGGTGGTTGACATTATGCCCTAGTAAGTGGTCTTCTTTGGGAATGGATTTGCTACTGGAAAATCTTTTAATGAACCATCGTACCATTCCCGACCATACTTACCACTTTCCATCACTATTCCCCTCCATTTCCTTATCTCTTGGGATTTTAGGGCATATTAACCCAATAAGGGGTTGTCCCTCATTCTATGGGAAGAAAGGGATAAAGGCCCAGAGGGGTTGGTGTTGGGTAAAAGATAAAATCCATATATGAACCTTCCATATGCTTCACCCAAGGATCACCCAAGAAAGCAATAAAACACTTATCTTTGAATAAAAGGGGATCCATAATATAACAAAGAAATGTCTGAAAGGTATATTGAAGGATAGGAAGTCTCATCACGAGCCGACCTATTACGTCCATGGATATCTAGTGGTATGACATTGACATTATTTGGTCACCAAACCAGAGCAGTTACTCTCAGTTGCATGGCTAAGAAAAAGGGGATCTCGTCACGAGCTAGTATTCTCATTTCCATTAGGCATTTGTGGGTGACATTTCCACCATTTGGTCACCACGCCAGGGTAGTGACCTTCAACCTCTCCTTGTGCTAAAGAAAATATAAAGAAAGAAAGATAAAAGGAAAATAAAGAGCTTGGAAAAAATGCATTGCGAACAAAGGTACCACACACCCTCTACAAAGGCATTTACAACCCCTAGTATGTCATGATCCCTATGCCCATTGAGTCTTGACCCCATCCACCTCATGCACTTTACATGGCTTAGAGAGGGACCTATTGGAGGCTCTCCTTGACCTAAGGCAAGATCTATCCAATAGGACACCTCATCCACCCTCCCATACTTAAGCTTGACAAGTCGCATAGTGTCTTTGAGCTGTTAATTGTTTGATATGGTAATCTTTGATGCACATGCTTATATGGCTTGTTTATTGATTATATCCATGTATCATGATTTTATGACTTGAGATCCTTGGAGGTCGTGTCCATTTTTTTTTCCAGGACTTAGCAGGTGGACAGTTTTGGGAGAACAAGCCTAGCTTGGGCTTCCATGGGGCTACAAGCCCACAGGTTGGATGCCAGGGGCCTGCATTCTAGATGAGAGAGAGATCACTTGGACGAACTTGATGATGACTTGGGTGACCTAGCCCACCCATTTCTTGCTAAATTATTTGCCCAGGAGGGGAAAAACGTCCCAGTTTTGAGCATGACATCGTGGTATTGGGGGTTTGGGCTTGGTGGTAAGGTGCCACTCACTTGCACTTGGATGTTTTGAGGAGAAGAGGGTTTTCACCAAGAAGAGATCATATATATGCTTGACACATGGCCTTGGGAGGTCCTTCCATCCTTCTCCAGCACCAACGACCTCCTCAAAGCGACAAAACATCCCTTAAAGGGTGACATCATCCTTAATTAGGGTTTAATTTGTGCAAAAGATGAAATTTTAAGTGAATTGTTTAATATTAGTGTGTTAAGGGGGCAAGATTAGGTTTGTTGACCGATAATCTCATGTTTTACTCCTTATTTTGTGGACAAGCCATGTTGGCTAATTTTTGTATAAACGGAGATCATAAGATCTCATTTCAAATCATAAATTTCCTCTCACAAGAGGTTTTGGTTTGAAATTTTCGGCCTCCTTGGCTATTTTAGCTCTTGTGCACTTGTGTATGGCTGATTTTGTGAATGGTTGGTGGAAGAAGGCCTAGCGCTAGCTTTGGATGATGCATTTCTAGCTCTTGTGGTGATTTGTCTTGGTATTTCTCTTGATCTTGGTATGGTTTTCTACTATAATGCTATCATTATTTCAAGTTCAAGTGTTTTATGCTATGAGATAGGTGGGAAGTATAAGGGCATACACCCACACCATATCTTTCACCATTGTTATCTGCTTCATCTCATTGATCAAGGGTTTGTTAAGAGAAGTATAAGGGCATACACCCTCTTAGCTTAAACCCTAGCTTAAAAAAACTTGCCTTGGGAAGTAAAGGGCTTACACCCCCAAGGAGTTAGCTTCTATAAGCTGCTTGTGACTCCATTAACCCAATATTAAAGGCACTAGTCATTGATTTGTTGCATTGGATATATAAAATTATTGTATTGGGAAACATGAATTTCGGTCTTTTTACTTCTTGCAAAAGTGGATTGTCTTCCTTGTGCCTTGGGCACCTCACAACCACTATGGAATCCTCATCTAAGGGATACTTATTGATGTTGTTACAAATTTTCATCATCAGCCATTAGGGATGCAAAAACCCTAACATATTTTCTTTAATAACTCTCTTATCAATCATTGGTTTTTTCTCAAAGTTTGCACATATACTCTCCTAGTCCTTGTGCACTTGTTGGCAAAGTTTGAGGGAATTCTAGTGGTTGATTTTCTCACTGTAATACATTGAATGTTACAGCCATAAGGCTGATATAATTTTTTGCAGACAAGTGTTTACAACAACCTTATCTTTTGTGCTAAGAGTATTGGTTTTTCACCTTGAGTTTAGCTAGTCAATTGCTAGTCTTTCTCTTGCATTTTCTACTTGATCTTAAGAACATATTCAACAGTTTATAATATATTTTTCTTTCTGATATATACTATCATCTATTGCTGAAAATTAGGTACAACAATCTTAACTTGCTGATCCAACTAACATAAATTGTTGCAAGGTGTGTTTTCTTGTGTCTCGGGCAGGTACAATCATCCGAAAAAACACTATACTTGTGGGGCAACCTTTACCTGACTTACACGACATCTCTCCCTACCATACTTTCCATTTATAATTGACCTATAGGGGCTCCATTTCCACTTCCTTCCATATCCGTCTCAATCCCCCTAGGGTCACTGAGATCGCCTCCCTAGAGTGACCTAGTCACCCTTGAAGTGCGGGACCTACATCAAGGTGACATTGGGTGTAGGATTCCACAGTTGTAGCACTTGTTCCTTAGTTGGGTTAGGATTTTCCAACCTACAACTTGTGCCATAACAAGGTGTCCACCATAAGGAGCTTTATGCATCTTTGACAATAACAAATTTTTCAATTTCCGATCATTTGGCATATAAACTCTGTGCCTATATATGAGGATTTCATCCTCTTTTAACTCATAACCTTTCAATTTCTCCTGCGACATACCTTGTTGTAAATTCATCTTTATGTCTACATAACATTGAATTGATTTTGAAACCTTCAAAATTCCGTCACTCAAATATTATTTGTATATGCTAATGGTTGTAGCATGCATCTCATGCACCCTCCTGCTGAGTGTGTCAACCACCTTGTTATCTTTTCCTCTGTTATGCTTTATGTCAAAGTCATACTCACTGAGGAATTCTAAGCACCTGATTTGTTTGAAATTTAAATTTGGTTGTCCAAAAAAAAATTTCAAACCTCTATGGTCTGTCCTCAACTCAAATATTTTCCCCATGAGGTAGTGCCTCCACATATTCAAGGCATGCACTATGGCTGCCAATTCTAAGTCACGAGTAGCATAGAGCCTTTCTTTCTCTTTTTAACTTTCTTGATTCATAGCACACCATATGTCCATTCTGATTAAGGATTCCACCGAGCCCTTCCTTGCATGCATCCGTGCACACAACAAAGTCTTCAATAGGATCAACAATTCTCAAAATGGTGCACTTGTCATCAAAATTTTCAAGTGTTGAAAACTTCTTACACAATCAAAAGTCCATTCAAATAACACACCTTTATTTTGCAAGGATGTAATTGGGTGCACAATTTTTGAGAAGCCTTCAATAAACCTTCTGTAATACCCTGCAAGTCCCATGAAGGACCTCACCTCTGTGACATTTCTTAGTGTTGGCCATTCCTCAATGGCATTTACCTTTTCCGAATCCTTTGCTATTCCTTCCTTGGAACTTATATGACCAAAATAATGAATTTGTCCCTGGTAAAATGAACACTTGCTTAACTTTACATAAAGCTGATTCTCTCTCAATACTTGTAGCACCGTCCTCAAGTGTTTCTCGTGCTCTTCTTCAAACTTTGAGTAAATAAGTATGTCATCGATAAATACAATGGCAAACTTATCTAAGTAATTTCTGAAAACTCCATTCATCAAACACATGAAGACAACTGGTGCATTTGACAACCCGAATGGCACCATTGTGAACTCGTAATGTCTGTAGCTCGTTTTGAAAGCAGTCTTGCTGATATCTTCTTCTTTAAATTTCACTTGGTAATATCCAGTTCTGAGTTCAATCTTTGAAAACATCTGCGTGCCTCTCAGTTGATCAAAGAGGTCAGCTATTCTTTGTAAAGGATACTTGTTCTTTACTGTTATTTTGTTCAACTACCTGAAGTCAATACAAAGTCTCAGTGTACCATCCTTATTCTTCATGAACAATACTAGGGCACCCCAAGGTGACACACTTGGGCGTATCTACCCCTTCTTCAGAAGCTCTTCAAGTTACATCTGTAATTCCTTCAACTCTGGTATACTCATCCTACAAGGAGTCTTGGATACATGTGCTGCTCCAGGCATCATATTTATAGAGAAATCGATATCTCTTTTATGTGTCAACACCGATATCTCTTTAAAAACATCCTCAAATTATTTTAGTATTGTGCAGTATTTAACATTTGGCATTTTATCCTTAGGTGCCTCCTCCATGTGTGCTACAAATACTTGACATCCTTTTCTATAGATTTTCTTCAATTGCAAGGTTGAAACTTCTCTGATAGTTATAACTCTTGGAATGCCTTGAGCTGCTCTTAAATTTCCTTCCTCATCCAAGCGGGTAAATGTCTTATTGTAATAGTCTAGAAAGACATGATGCTGGTCCAACCAATCCATACCAATGAGGCAATCATATGAGCCCAAAAGTATGATATTCAAATCATCTTTTGTGCATAGTCCATTCATTTCCATTAGGCATGCCTTAACCATCTCATTAATTTTCCTTTTTTCTCATGTAGCTAACTACACCAACCAAGGTTTTCCAAGATTGCTTCCTGGGAATTGGAATCTTTCCACCATCTTAGGATCCAGATAACTATGACTAGATCCTAAATCAATTAAAATAGAAATGGGTTGGTCTTTAATCTTACCTTCCACTTCAAACATGTGGGACTGAAACTCAACTCACTTGTTATGTAGGGTTGCATAAATCCTAGGTGAATTTCTTCCCATGTCTTCAACTGTCGGAACTTGTTGTACACTGTGAACAATCCTCGTTTTTTCACCTCTTTGAGCGCAATCTCTGTACATATGATCTCCACCACAACCCCAACATTGAATAGGTTGTTGAATTTGTTTTTGCTCCACTGTCTCTGTCATTCTGGGGTCCTTGGGATTTTCCTGTCCTTGTCGAGTATTTTTGAAAAATGGTGGCTTAGTCCCCTTCTTCCTCTGTTCCACCTTTATTTTCATCTCGTCTTCTCAAGCCTTTTGGAAAGTTGGTCTTCCCCTTTGTTGATCATAAAGATGTTTAGCATGCCTTATGGTTTCCTCCAATGTATTTGTGTCATCATATTGTATCTTGTCACTAATAAATGAGGGAAACCCACTCAGGTACATCTAAATTTTAACTTGCTCATTCTTGATGAATGCGACATATTTCAACAAATCTAAGAATATTCTTTCATACTCATCTATTTTCATACTCCCAAGCTTGAGTTCAAATAACTCCTTCATTTTCTTGTCATAGTATCACTTGGTTAAGTATTTCTTTTGAAAATACCTCTTGAACTCCCTCCAAGTAACCTTATTTTCATCAATGTGTTGTACTTGCATGATCTAAAAATGAAGAAGACTTGTATACTTGAAAATATTTGCAAGTTAAATTTTATGTGTTAAAATGCAAATGGATCAACTTTGCAACACAACTTTAATAGGATTTACTCATTCAAGATGCATATAAACAATAGCAAAATCAGTGAACAGAAAACAAATAACACATCAAATGATAAAGGAGTTCACCCCTCTCTTGGGTTACATCTTGTGGTCCAGCTTCCAATGGATCATTTGTATTATTTTCTCAAAGTTCTAAAAAATGTGCTTTACAATGCTCAAAATTCCAAATAGACTGCTCCAATGACTTCAGAACGTCCAAAAACCCCTAGCTGGGCTTTTTTGGCACCTTGTTTGGCCAAAAATTGAAGAAGATAGGCTTCCTGGAAGTCCCCCCTTCAAGCTTGTTGTCTCTGCATCTACAAAACACACCCTTGTTGGATCAACCTAGCCCACACACATATTTAAGCATAAAAACTTAGCACCGGGCGCAACTGCGTGAACCATGCAAACTGTAGGACGGTTATGGGTGCACCTAGCCCCTAACCGTCAAGGGCAAGGTCATATGACCCATGTGACCGCACGTTTAAAAGTAAGGGCCATAACCATTTGAATCGAATTCAAACCAAACGCATACCCGCGCGCGCGTCAATGGTCATATGGAAACAAAATTGTGACCACGGGCTATATTAAAAGGGCTATGTTAAAACACATACGCGCACTTGTGGACATATTACAACACATACGACCGAGGTTTAGTTTTTAATGGGCACACAAAGGTTTTAAACCGTGGCCATATTACAATATAACATAACCACGGGCTGGGGCTAGGCCCCGGCCCGACCCCCCGCCCAAACATACAACATTTCAATTCAAATAAAATCCACACCATATAGTTTTAAGAAACACTATGGTGGCACGTTGGTTGGTGGTCTTTGTCAAAGCTTTGCACGCGGGTGGAGGTCACGGGGTCGAATCAGGTGGACTCCAAATAAATTTTAAACCAATAAATAGGGGACATGTGGCGGCCATTGATTGGGCCATGTGTCGTCATTCCATTCACTGCAAACAAGCCATGTCACCTGCCAACTGTGCAAATAGCTGCCTACCACGTGTCATATGGCCTGCCACGTCAGCGTCCGTACGGACTGTACAATCAACACCCCTTTTTTGCCTGTTTGTCATTTTGAATAGAATGTGATATCTGTCGCTCCCAACATCCGTTTGAACCCAAACAAGTTGCGTTGGGTTTGTAACAACGAGGCCTATGCTCCCATTCAATTTGAAGCAATTCCGAGCACTTTGAATTTTTGAGCAAAATTTGATCCCCTGATCACACCTCCCCATTGGAAAGATTTTGGACCTCCAAAAGACTATTTTCAGTCTATCTGAAGATGAGGGTATAGCTCCCTCACCTTTCCAACCTCAATCCACTCGGATTTGCTTGGATTTGTACCTTTAAGACCAACTCGAAGATACTCCACATTTCCTCGTTTTGAAGTTTGCATTCTCCTGTCAAGGATGGTGTCTTCATGCAGTTCTGTAAGATATTCTGGGGAAAAATCATCTATAGAAGGAATCT
>ML809743.1:22886-44260 GCA_009831015.1 Picea engelmannii | reverse complement strand
ACTTCCTCATATCAATATTAGGAACGTGGTTGGTCTTCAAACCAAAGTTGGAGTTTCTCCATTCTTGATTCACCTTCCTTGTGTCCTCATCATGAATTTCATGGGATGCATTTTCACTTTCAGGTGTCTTCTCTGTTATGAAAATTTTCAATACTTCGATGATCTCCCCTTTTAAACCATCCATCTTAGTATCCAACTTATCTTCCATTGAATCCATCTTAGTATCCAACTTAGCTTCCATTGAATCCATATTATTTTGTAGTTCATTTATGTCCCTACGCATTTCTTCACCTTCATCAAGAGTCCAAGTAGGATTTTCTGGAGGCTTAGTTGGTGTAGAAGTTCCCTTTTTTTGGTGGCATGTTGGCCAAGTATCACTTTTGAACCTTGATTTTGAGGTGGTTCTGCTAGACAATATTTCTTCTGTTGTATCTCCCAAGTTTTAGCTCTTCTAGGTATGAAACTTTCTTTTATGTAGTTCTCTGATATTTCTTCTCTTCGATGCCACAGGTCTGATCAAAATTGGATGTGCCAAATGGAATTTACGGTAACTTCCCCACAACTTGCCAATTTTTGTCCTTTCTAGGAGATGTCACTTGTATAGCATGCCCCACACAAAATAATTGATATAAAATTATGAAACTTGCACCATTAATAATACAGACTGACCATGATCCAATGAAACTAGTCCCACTAAATTTGGATACTCTAGGAAGAAGTTATGATTTTTTTACCTGGAACACCTTCTTGAGACTGGTCAATAGGACTAGTCAGATACCCTATCTTACACAGGGTGTATCTACCAATTTAAGATGACCCAGAAGATGAAATTTTTACCAAAGATACCTTACTAATTTCCGTAAATATCCTGTGAAGTTAAGTGTCTGAAACGTTACAAAAAAGTTTTTATAGCGAAAATGCCGCAATGACTCATTTCAGGATGATCCCAGAACCCTATCTTGTACAGGTTGTATCTTTGAAAGTGTAAGGCCTCAAGAGCTGAATTTTGAACCCAAAGTACCTTGATCTGTCTTCTAAATATCCTCCAAGCTGTTTCTTTTGAAACATTGTATACAAAATGTTATAGCAAAAATTCCAAGGTGTCTCAGATGTAGCAGCGAAACCCCAAGACCTTAAGCCTTGATACCATATGTTAAGAACCAAATGCCAATATAGCATAGAAAAACCTCAGAAAAAGTACTCAACGCCTTGAAAAAGAGATAATTTCAGATAATAAGCCTCTTCGAGGGGGCAACCTCCTTTTACCCCACTTTAATGTTCAAGTACAAGATGATTCAAAATGAAAATGTCTCCTTGGTATATATAGGAGACTAGGAGGTATAATTACAACTAATGGCCTAAAGCTGACATAAATAAAATAACATTACTAATATAATATGCCCCAATTAAGGGGTAATGATCCAATATTAGGGCTTAACAGTGGGCGACAAAGTTTGGTTGCACTTACAGAAAGAACACCTTACAAGATCCCATCAGAAGTTTATCCCACTCCGTCATGGGCTATACACCATCACCAAGGTTGTGGGGGATAATGATTTTGAGCTCAACATTTGTCCTTTCCTTGGCCTACACCCAATGTTCAATGTGGATCTCCTTCAACCTTATTTCCCACCATTATTGGACACCTCAGAAGTAGCAGAACAACTGACACCAACAAAGCTCAACCTCGACTGCATAAAAAAAGCATCCAATGATCAGATTGTGGACACACAGATCAAGGGAACTCGACAGCAAAGGATCTAGCTTTATCGAGTCGTCAAAGCAGGGAAAATCCTACACCAAGAAAAGTGGCTCACCCGAGGCCAAATTCAACAAAAATTTCCTCATCTGATGGGGCAACTCAACGTAATGGAGACCATTGCTTCCTAAGGAGGGAGGATTGATCCAGGTGGATATCGGTGGCCACCCACCTTGCAAAAATTTCTTCATCTGATGGGAGACCTCAACGCAATGGAGAACATTGCTTCCTAAGGAGGGAGGATTGATCCAGGTGGATATTGGTGGCAACCCACCTATTCTATTGGCTCAAAAAACAGTTTCCCACCTTGGCAATTTTCAATAGTTTTTCGGGTTCCAAACTTCAGGGGCTGTTTTGAGGCCCTAAACAATGTTTTTTTGGGATTTGGGCCCCCCATGAATTATAGAGGCACTAAATTGGGCAAGTCAAAAATTGTTCTTCTCGGTTATACCTTTCCAACACACTATCATGCACCTCAAACGAAGATTGTATGCAAAAGTTACGACCTCGGGAAGTTGATGTACTAACTTACCCAAATAGGGCCCACCTGACTTTTGGCGCTTCATCTCCTAGGGTTAGGTTTTTGGATGTCTAGGGTTTTTGACATTCCTGTTTATTGTAAAAGGCCTTCAGAGCCTCATTGTAGCGATCTTCTTGGGAATGAGCGCAACCGTCACATCTCTTCTCAGAGATAATCCGCCACCATTCTAGCAAGCTTGTTTTCCGCTGCATTTTACAGTTTCAACTTATTTCCTTATTGAATAGAAAACCAATTTTACTGTATCTCTGTTATTATGTTTTAAGCGTCTATTAATAATATGTAGTCATTTCGTTTTGCTTATAAAATCCAGATCATTACCAGATTTCAATAACAACACTGGTGAGATTTTTATTTTTTCTTTGGTACACTGGTGATATTTTTATTTTTTCTTTGGTACATTGGTGAGATTTTTATCTTTTCTTTGGTTTATTTTAAAACTCACTCGACGACTCCACAGGAAATAAGGTCGACTCCACTAGGGAACTTGAAAAAATCTTTTATATTTGATATGTCACAAGGTCTGTTTCTGACGCTTGACAAACCTGAACTCTATTCTGGAATAGACCGGCCACACTGTATGGGACCACACTAACCTTGACAGTTGGTACTGTTGTCGTATCCATGGCCTGGGTAGCTTTTCTACTCATCGAAACAAACAATATGGTGGTCAGTGTCATAGCGAATAGTTTATCACCTTCGATAAATTCTCCACCTATTCCTTCATGTCCTATTTCTCGTATTTTAAATCCTATGAAAAATATGATAGGGTAGAAAATCAAGTTTTCTCTCACAATTTATGCTCCTTTAGATTTTATTCAGTGGTAGGAACAACTGCATGTGATGCCCACAAGAGAATACATATATCACTAGCCTAAATTTTTAGGAAGCAACATTATTATGGTAGAATACCATCTGAACTCTTTCTTGAAATTTGTAGACGATCTAGATATCGAGCATGAATATGTGGTGATGAAAATGTTCGTGCAAACCCTCGAGGGGGATGCACAATCATGGTACAAGGCCATTTAGGTAGGCTCCATCATTGGTTGGGAAAATGAAGTTCATTGAAATATGGGCCGATAAACATGATAACTCTTACATATTAGATGCTTTCTCTTCTATTAAAAAGGATGAAAACAAAATTGTTTTGGAGTTTAAGATTAGATTTTCAAAAAAAATCACATGATTCCTAATAGTATTAGGCCTAACACTGAGATTGCATTTCTATATTATTTCAAATCGTTTAATGGATTTTTTGGTTTCTTGCTTAGGGATAAGGAACCCCGTAATCTAGATGTAGTTTCTTTTGCTGATGCTATCAATATAGACATAAAAATTTTGGCCACTTAGAAAGTTCAATTATTGCTTGCAAGACTCTTTGATGCACAAGAAAGGAAAGGCCAAGATCCTCATGTTAAAAGACTCCATGAACCTAAAGAGGAAGTAGCATTAGAATGGAGGGGTTTCCTTCTAAGATCAACGATCTATTGAGTGATCTGAGCCACAAGGTTATAAAGATGGAGAAGAACATGCAGACCCAAAATAACATGCAAACAAACCAGAAATGATTCTAACACAAAAATCCCTTCTAATATGAGAAGAAGCCTGAGGAACATAAAGTCCCAGTACCAATGACAAGTACCAACTTCGTTGAACGTTCATCAACAAGTCACTATTATTGAGCTTGCAAGCACCAACCCAAACAAAGAGGGATCTGTCTGTGACACTTTGGGGCAACATTCTCTAAAATTACACTATTTTCTTGTTGATTTTATTTGTTGTTTTAAATCAAATCTAGGTGCAAAAAATTGTGCAAACAGGTCCCAAACTATTCAATTGCAGTTCCCTGGATGTTTTAGATGTTTTCTATCGTACAATAATACCACATTTCCTTGTTTTATATTCCTAGATTTAATGTTGTGTTCGTGCCATGACTTTTGTCTGGCATTATCCATAGCTTGATGAAAATCATCAGGAAACTTTGCAAGACTTTTCACAATTGATTCATCATTTGTCATATGAGTGGCATGCACAATGAATAAATGAGGCATTAAAAACTATGTTGGAACCATAACTTCACACCCATACACTTGCTAAAATGGTGTCTAGTTGTGCAATCTCTTCATTGTTGTTATGTAATCCTAGAGTATTATAGATATTCATTCGTCCCAATCATCATAGATAGTTTAGCAAACTTTAGTCGACCCCTATTCTAATTTTTTGTTGAAATCCTCCACCATTATGTTGGCCTATGGGTGATACTGACTACTCTTGTGATGTTGTATCAAGAATTCTTGGGTGAGAGTCATAATAGTAGAGTCAAGGAAATGACAGCCTTAGTCACTAGTTAAAATTCATGGATATCCAAACCATGTGATGATGTTATAAAAAATAAACATGGTTGTAGTATCATTTGAACAACCATGAGTAGGTGTGGCCTCTACCCATTGGGTAATTTAGTTAGTTGCAGTGAAGATCTATCATGATTTGAAATGTTTAGCAGGTAATGACTAATCGAGCCAATAATGTCAACAACCCATTTCTCAAAAGATTGGAGTGCCTTGACAAGGTGAAGGGGAAATGCATCTATCATTGAAGGCTTTCCCACATGCTATCATACATCACATCCTTTGACATATTCCTTTTAATCCTTGAACAATATGTCTCACCAAAGATCAACTTTTAACACTTTCATCGCAGTCACATTAGCACAATAGTGACCACCTACAACTCCCTTCACAAACAATATTCTTCCACTCATGGTCTAATACATAGCGACATAGAAACTCATCACTCCACATATTATATAGTTGACCCACAATCAGTTGATAATCTATAGCACACACCACCAATTAATGCTTATGAGTTGCGAAATAGTTTGGAGTAGTTGAACCCATGGCTAGAAACAATGTAATGTTTGTCAAATAAGTTGGAAGAGCTTTAATGCCAAAAAGTGGGCATCAGGGAGCTAGTTGTTAATTACACCTATTGATTCACTTAATTCAATCTATGAGAGTATATCAAGACCAACATTATGATCAGTTTGTTTTCCTACTACTTCAAAATAAAACTTGTGAAATAACAACAACCACTTGCAAACCCTACCATCCAAAACAAGATTGTTAACCAAATACTTAAGAACATAGTGATCTGTATAAAACTCGAAGTGGCCTCCCAATAGATAGAGGTGGAATTTCTACGTAGAATAAACCACAACTAAAACCTTTCTCTCCATAGTGGTATAAATGTATTAAACTTGCGACAATTTCCTATTATCAAAATACATTCGATGATCTAGATTGCTTTCTTCATGTGAGGATAATACTACTCCTAAATCTATACTAGAGGCATCTACATGCACACAAAATTCAATATTCCAATTTGGGAATACCAAGATAGGGGAAATTACCAATTTTTCCTTTAAAGTACCAAAAGAGACATAATATTACGAGGACCAACACAATGCTTCAGACTTCAACAACTTTTCTAGATGCAATTGTTCGTCTCCTTTATATGAATGCATTCAATGGGAAATTATGTTTCATCCTGAAGGATGAGAATCTCACAACCTTGGCAAAAGCCAAATAGTATAGCGCATAAATTGAAGAGAACCTTCTTGAATCAAAGGTTGATCCCTTTTAGTATCCTCGTGCCAAGACATAGGAAAATACCAAAGCTTCCACTAGCAATACACCAGATCCAATTGATCTCTTCACTTAGAAGATAGACCAAATGAGTACTCAGTTTGTCCAAGCTCAAAATCAGATCATGGGTTGATTGACCAGCGTGGAAAGAAATTAGTTTGCCTCTAGATCTTAGTTTAATAGACAATAGAGAGATTCCAAATGTTGGAAGCCAAGGCCTAACCAAGAGGAAAAGGCTCCTGACAAATTGAATCTGGTTGGGATGGTCAACACTGAAGAGACACCATGGTGTTATCCTTGCCAAGAACCTCATCGGGAGGAGGAGTGTCCTAGATGTGAGGAAGACTCCTACGATGGTATAAATTTCATGGACATGATTTGCAACTTCCGAGAAGAAGATATCACTCATGAACAAATTGATGAAGTCAAAAAAGAGGAGCTAGAGAAGGACGACTCGTGTTGAATCAATTAACCGAGGATTAGAGAAAGGAATTGAGAAAAAGTGAAGTTTTGACATATGCAAGAAGAAACAAGGCTTTAGTTCCTTCGTAACAACCTTCCACTCCACTTTAGACAGAAGTGGAAGTTACTCTTCCATCTGCATAGAGGGTGGTCCCACCACTTCCACCTCCAGTCCGCGAGTTTCTTTTGAAACCAACTTTGACATAAGAGGATATTTAGTTAAATATAGATGTGTTGACTATGTTTGGGAAGTTGAATATGATAGTCCCTGTGATAGAGATGTGAAATATCCCATATGTGAGGAAATAAGTCTTGAAGTGATTCAAAGTACCAACCGAAAAGGAGGACCCTCCAATAATACCAAATACCATGTATCTTGACTGCCAGAAGGATAATAACCCTCCTTTTTATCTCTATTTGGGGATGAATGGTCTCCATTTGAACAATTGTATGCTGGAATCCAGAGCCTCAACCAATGTGATGTCCTTGAAAGTAATCGAACGACTTGGTTTGAAGACAACCTGACGTTATGGAAATGTCTGTGGTATTATTCCAAGAAGGTCAAAGTTTACAGGCTTTGTGAAGATGTTGAAGTTTACCTGATTGACTTCCCTCATATCAACCCCATTATGAACATAGTATTGATTGATGTTCCAGATGCTTGGGGAGTGATTCTATCAAGAAGTTGGTCCATTGCTCTTGGGGTTTTTCTTAGTATGGATCTCACCCACACATATATTCCCATGGGGGATGGCACTTTTGATATTTTATATAGTCAGGAGTGAGTTTAGAAGCATGTAATGGATCCCAACAGTCCTGATTACACAAGTGAGTGCGAGTTTGATGTACATCATCAGATTATCGAGTATGATCATTGGGACCTACCTTTTACGTAGGAAGATTGCATATATACACTACTCCCAAGAAAAAGTGAGTACAATGAGAAGCTTGCGAAGTTCCAAAGGAAAGAACCGAGGTCCATCCAGATATTGAAGAAAGGAGATAAAGAGAACAAAGAATGCGAGAAATCCATTAAAGATGCAATCAACACAAAACCTCCTTCATATCCTTACATCAAAGATATACCTTACCTCAATTAAAATGAAGGATTTCTTGCATTCATGTGGGATAAGAGGAAGGGAAAGCCTAAATACGATCAAAAGGATAACAATTCTTGGCTTGGCCCTTACATCATCAAGAAGAAGTCCGAGAAAGACAAGTACTATTTGATGGCATTGGATGGGAGAAACATGCCATTACTAGTAGATGGGTCTCTTCTTCAACCCTACATTTAGGGAACTTTAATTCTTCAGGGCCCAGGCCCCAGGTAAGTAGGTAGGTCATCTTGTTTTCCTTGCATTTGCATATTGATTTCTCATAGTAGTTTAGTAGCATCTCATGTTTCATTTTTCTCTACTTACATATTTCTTTCATCGTATTACATATTTAGTTTAGAAATTTCTAAAAAAAAAATGCTAACATTTTTTCTTTCTATATTAGTTGTTATTTTTGAGTTTTGTTTTTGATATGGATGAAGGGTGATAGAACCACCCTAGATTTTACACTCTTATGTTTCAGTGTAGGCATAGGTCAGACCAGGAGATGTTGAGGTTCTCATGCACTCTACGGAGAGTACATGTCCCCATTTAGGAGACATATGTTATCCCCATTTCCTAGGGATAACTAAGGAGATGATGTCTTGAGGCCCTCAGGTTGCATACATGGAGTACCGAGAGGCATATGGATGCCAATGTCCACTTGCATAGACATAGGCCCACCTCACCACCACAGATCTCAGGTTCATCATGAGGGTATCCACCACATCAAATTGCTTCCAGAAGACATTGGGTCTTGCTCCAGGAGGTACAAGCCATGTATTATGGTGAGTGTCATTTTAATATTTGAAGCATTTGAGTTTTTTGCATTTAAAGATGTTTTTGATTATGTAACGTCTGCTTGGAAATTATGCTCTCTGTCGTGTTTCAATTTCATGGTTGACATTGCTCCCTAGTAAGTGGTCACCCTTAGGGATATGTTTTCTACTGGAAGGTCCCCTTGACAGGTCATCATACCATTCCCGACCATATTTTCCACACTTCATCCCCTCATGTCCTTATCTTTTGGGATTTTCGGGTGTACTGACCCAAGAAGGGATTGTCCCTCATTTCATGGGAAGGAGGGGTTGCATTCCCAAAGGAAATGTTGTTGGAAAAATATAAAAACCATATTATGAACCTTCCAGATGCTTTCCCAAAGAGGTCTTGATAACAATGAAATGTTTCTCCTAAAAAATCAAAGACCTGTAAAATCAAACACATGTATATAAGTGTCCCTCTCGTTGAGGGATCTACACAAGTGTGTTACAACATAGAATATACCCCCATGACACTCTTTGTACCTTTCCCTTCAAGTGACACCGTGGTACTTCCCCCCAAGCTAATCGATTAACCCATAGGGAGTATCCAATGTTTGAACCTTAATTAATTAATGGAAATAAATGGGCTTGGAAAAATGATGCATTGAAAACGAAGGTGCGACACACCCTCTACAAAGGCACCCATAAATGAGACACTATGATCCCTTGTATGTCAAGAACCCCATGTCCAAAAGTATTACCCCAATCCATACCATATTCTACTAGCCCAACTTTTTTCTTCTTGAGGCCAAAACGTTACACTTGGAGGGCTTGACGTCACCCTAAAGCTAGGGTTTTGGTGGTAGAGGTGTTGATGATCGACACTTGGCATTCTGGGAGAGGATAAGCCTCACCTTGATGGAGAAAACCCTATCACTTGTTAAGAAGGTCTTTAGAGGCCCAACGATTTATCTCCAAGCTCAACGTCCACCTAAAAGTGTCAAAACATCACCCTAGAGAGGGATGACATCATATTTAGGGTTTCTTATGTGCAATTTTTAAAATAAAAATTTGAATTTATGATGCAAAGGTTGAAAAGTAAGGGTTTTTGACCCCTTACTTTATGTTTTACCCTAAAGTTAAGTGGGCACACACTTTTTAGGAGATTTGAATAAATAGAGATCATACTCTTGTCATTTTATCATAGCTCTCCCATTGTGAGAAGACTACTTGGCTGAAATTTTCTCCCTCTTTGGGAAATATGGATATCTCTCTCTTGTGGAAATGTCTTATGGTGAATTATCTTGGTGATTTGTGGATATAAGGTGGTGCACACCTCTTGGAGGTCTTTTCTTTTTCTTATGAATGGTCATTTCTTAGTGAACTAGGGTTTTATCTTGCATCTCTCTTGAAATTGGTAAGTAAAATCTGCAATTATTAGTTCTTATTGCTTGGTTCATAATTGTCATTTGTTGAAACCCTAGGAAGAGTATAAGTGCATACACCCTCCATCAATCTTCATCTCATTTTCTAGTTGACAAGTCATTTTTTCAAGGTTGTTAGGAGGAGTACAAAGGTGTACACCCTCCTAGATTTACCTAAGTTTGATTTGCATGCCCTAGAGAGTAAAAGGATTTACACCCCTAGGGATATTGTGGATATAACTCTTACAATCCAAGACTCCATTTAACCAATATTTTAAAGGCACTAATCTGAAATTTGCATTGGAGAAATAAAATTACTTGCATTGTGTTACGTGATTTTACGAGATTTTCAAATTGTTTGAAGTGCAATCAATTCTACATGATACGAGTTTGCTTATGCCACTAGGGCATCATATTTTGCCAATTAACTCTTATTACTGTTATAAATTGAAGCTACAACCATTAGGGTTGCAACAAATCACTTTAAAGCTTTCACTTTACTCTCATTTCAACCGTCAAAATTTACTAGAAAGCTACCATAATAAACTACAAGTCGTTGTGCTACTTTTGGGTGGTTTACTTGTGATTTTGGGTAGTTGGAATTTATGTTGTAGCACTTGTTCTCTACAGCCACAATGCTGCAATAATATCTCTTCAATACTTGTAACTAACAACCTTTAATTGTTGCTAAAGTCCCGTGCTATCATACTCGAGTTACAATAGTAATTGCTAGTTAGTCTCTTACATATTTTCTTGGACTCTTAGTGACTTGTTTACCAACTCTTCTTATCATTTCATTGCTGATTTATATTATTATATATTTCTGATAATTGGGACATCAAGATTCACTTGCTTTTACATTAGATTATTATGCTTGTATCTTGTATTTTCTTGTGTCTCGGGCATGTACAACAATCTTTCGCAGGTACTCAAGCACTTGGTGACTGTTGACCATCTCCGAGACTCATTTTCGAGCCATCTCCCACTTAGTAGTTTGACATATAGGGGCTTCACTTACATAACCTCATTTTCCATCTCATTTACCCCTAGGGTTACATGGGATTCCCTCCTTGTGTTGGATTTATCCTTCACTAAAGCGAGGGGAGAGTTTATCTAAGGTGATAATTGGTAGATTCTCCCACAATTATCACCATCTTGTGGTTTGGGTCAGGCTTTTCCCAACCTATAGTTTGTGTGATAACATTTTGGTGTTGTTGTTGGGGAGGATTTTTAATCCTCTTTCCTACCCTAACGACACTTTGGCAAGCTTCCTTCCCAAAGCCTTTACTCCTAGATTTCTCGGTGACTCCACTTGAAGGACGTCCCCCTTCCACCCTCGATGAGATATTCTTGAAGCTCATTTGGAAACTTCACCATCCTAGAATACACCTTCCTTTAAGACTTCCCCCCCAGGGATATTCAAGCCTTCTAAGGTTTACCGAAGAAGGCCTCCTCTTAAATATCCCATTTTCAAAATCCTTTTCCAAGGTACCCTTCCCCTTACTCCAATGGATCACCCTTGGGAAAATGACCTCTACAAACCCTTAAACATGGCCACCATCCACGAATATCCCAATACCATGCCAAAAGAGTCTCACAAATGGTTTCCAAAGTTCTCGGGAAACAATGTGATCACATCCGACGATCATATCTATGCTATGGGCCGAAACATGGAAAATGCATAAGTGGAACATGAGGATGTAGCAATGAAGCTACTAGCTTCATCATTGACTGAAGATGCTCAAATATGGTTCAAAGGGATTCCTGATAATCGCATAGCATCTTATGAAGATTTCGCTAAGTTGTTCAAGAATATATGGACAAAAAAAAAGACAACATAATGCTTGTAGCTCAATTCAATTAGATAAAGAAGAAGGATAATGAGACAATGAGTGATTTTGACAACAAGTTTGATAGATTGTACAACCAAGTACTGATGAATCTACGTCCTCCAGATACAGTTGTTCATCTCCTTTATGAATGCATTCGATGGGAAATTTTATTTCATCCTAAAGGATAAGAAGCCCACAACCTTGGCACAAGCCAAATAGTATAGTGCAAAAATTGAAGAGAAGCTTCTTGACTCAAAGGTTGATCCCTTTCAGTATCCTTGGGCCAAGATAGAAGAAAAGACCAAATCTTCCAATATAAATACACAGATCCAATTTCTCTCTTGATTCAGAAGATAGACTAGATGAGTACTCATTTTGTCCAAGCTCAAAATTAGATCATGGGCTGATTGACCATTGTGGAAAGAAATTAGTTTGCCTCTAGATCTCAGTTTACTAGACAATAGAGAGATGACACAGGTTGTAAGACAAGGCCTCAACAAGAGGCAAAGGCTCCTGACACATTGAACTTGGTTGGGATGGTCAACACTGAAGAGACACCATGGTGTTCTCCTTGCCAAGAACCTTATCAAGAGGATGAGTGTCCTCGACGCGAGGAAGACTCCTACGATGTTATAAATTTCATGGACATGATTTGAAACTTCAAAGAATAAGATATCTCTCAGGAACAGATTGATGAGGTCAGAAAAAGAGGATCTAGAGAAGGATGACTCATAGTGTTGAATCAATTAACAGAGGATCAGAGAAAGGAATTGAGAAAAAGGGAATTTTGACATATGCAAGAAGAAATAGGGCTTCATTTCCTCTGCAACAAAATTCCACTCCACTTCAACCAGAAGTGGATGTTCCTCTTCCATCTACAGAGAGGGTGGTCCCACCACTTCCACCTCTAGTCCGCGAGTTGCTTCTGAAAACTTTGACAGAAGAGGAGATTCAGTTAAATATAGACGTGTCGACTATGCTTGGGAAGTTGAATATGATCGTCCCTGTGACATAGATTGTTATGGACTGAACCTCCCTAACCCCTCACGTAGGTAGAATAACATAATTCCATGTAATAAAGGCCAATATTAATAAGGTATAGCAATAAGGAGGAATAAGTCCAATGTAAGAAGACATAATAGAAGCTTCCGCTTCTAGAAGGATCCTCCCTAGATTGTTCTTTTGGATAGATAGATTTAGTATAAATAGGAATAGAAGGTATGAGAAATATTGTCTTGGATATTATTGTAATAGAGCTATGCTCTGCTGGAGGTTGCCCCCTCGAAGAGGCAAGTGAACATTGCTATCATTAATCAAGGTGCTCTTTCTGGTGTTATTCTGGTATTATTCTGGTATTGTTCTGGTTATATCATTGTCTCTCTTCCATTTCTATGCTAAAATCTTTCTGTTCTACATACTATTTTATATCTGGAATACTACAGAGATGTGAAAGATCCCATATGTGAGGAAAGAAGTCTTGAAGTTATTGAAAGTACCAACCGAAAAGGAGGACCCTCTAATAATCCTAAATACTATGTATCTTGACCGACAGAAGGATAGTAACTCTCCTTTTTTTTTTATCTCTCTTTGGGGATGAATGGTCCCTGTTTGAACACTTGTATGGTAGAATCCAGAGCCTTAACCAATGTGATGTCCTTGAAAGTAATGGAAGAACTTAGTTTGAAAACAACCCGACCTTATGGAAATTTCTGTGGTATTGATTCCAATAAGGTCAAAGTTTACGATCTTTGTGAAGATGTTGAAGTTTACCTGATTGAGTTCCCTCATATCAGCCTTGTTATCCCCCATTTCTAGGGCTAACTAAGGATATGGTGTCTCAAGACCCTCAGGTTACATACATGGAGTATCGAGAGATGCATTGACTGGCAGTGTCCATAAACACAGATGGAGACCCGCTTCACTACCATATTTCTTTGATTCATCATGATGGCATTAACCACATCAACTTTCTTCTGGAAGGCAGTGGGTCTTTCTCTACGAGGTACAAGTCATGTATAGTGGTAAGTGTCACTTTAATACTTGAGGCATTTGAATATGTTGCATTAAAGCTTCTCCTGATTAACGAACGTTTGCTTGGAAATTATGCTCTTTTCCTTGTTTCACCTTGGTGGTTGACATTGTTCCCTAGTAAGTAGTCACCCTTAGGGAAAGGTTTGATACTGGGGGTTTTCTTGATGAGTCATCGTACCATTCCCGATTATACTTGTGAGTTTCCACACTTCATCCTTTTCTTCCCCCCATCTATTGGGATTTTTTGGTGTACTGACCCAAGAAGGGATTGTACCTCATTTCATGGGAAGAAGGGATTGAAGGCCCAGATGCTTGTAGCTAGCAAAAGATAAAATCCAATTAGAAACCTTTTAGATTCTCGCCTAGGGATCATGAGGATAATGAAATGTCTCAAAAGAAACTAATGCGACCTGTGAAAAATAATGATTTGAAAAAATGTCAACCAAGGTAGAGCATGTGTGGGCAATGTTTTTCATGCTTAGGTATAAGTCCCACACATTGTATTCAACTTGGGGAAGCACAATGTGGCCAGGGTAGAGTCAAGGTGGGCATTGTTTTTCATGCTTAGGTAGAAGTCCCACTTTGGCTTCAACTTGGAAATACTTTAATTAATTAATGACAATAAATGGGCTTGGAAAAAAGTTGCATTTAAAATGAAGGTGCAACACACCCTTTACAAAGGCACCCATATATGAGATAATACAAACCCTTGTATGTCATAAACCCCATCCCCATAAGTTTTACCCCCATCCACTTCATCTTCTTTGCATGTCTTAGAGAGGGCCCGCCTAGGAAACACTCATTGACTTGAGGAATGAATCACCCAATAGGTCACCATGACAACCCTCCCATACCTAAACTTGGCAAGCTGCATAGGGTCTTTGAGCACTTGTTTAATTTGAAAAGGTAGTTTTGATGCTATGGTGATGGAATATACTTGGTAGATAAGGGTTTATCTTGTATATCTCTTGAAATTGGTAAGGAATTTTTGCATGTTGTTGGTTTTTCTTTCTTGTTTCATGGTTGTTCTTGTCTAAACCCTTAAAGGAGTATAAGGGCATACACCCTCCACCAAGTCTATCATTATTGTAGAGTGGATAAGCTATTGCAAAGGTTGCTAGGAGTAAAAGGGCTTACACCCTCCTAGATTTACTTTGTTAGGTTCACTTGCTCTAGGAAGTAAAAGGGCTTACACCCCTAGAGAAGTAGCGGATCTAACCTTACACAAGAAGACTCCATAACCCATTGACAAGGCACTAATCTAAATTTTCATTGGAGAAATAAAATCATTGCATTGGTATACATGAAATTGAGAGATATTGTATTTGTTCAAGTTGGAATATTTTCTTAGCATTATAAGCTTGCTTATGCCCTAAGGGCGTCCTATTTTAACGAAGGAATTTAATGCTGTAATAAATTTAATGCTACAACCATTAGGGCTGCAACAAATCTCATTCAAACTCTTTCTTTTACTCACTATCCCACCATTGAAATTTGCTTGGAAGCTACTATAATTAATCTACTCGTCATTGGCTATCTTTTGGGTGGTATACTTGCTGATTTTGGTGGTTGTATTTTACTATTGTAGCATATGTTTGCTACAACCACTTGGATGTGATAATAATTTGCCGATAACATTATCTAACAACCTTCTATTTCCACTAAAGTCTTGTTCAATTTCACTAAAGTTAAACTAGTGATTGCTAGGTTAGCCTCTTGCATCATTTACTTGACTTTTGGTGTTATATTTGCAACTATTGTTATCATTTAATTGTTGATATATATAGTTTTGTTTATTGCTGCAATTTAGGTGATCTGAAAATAGGGGGCTGACTTGTTTTTCTATGCAAGCACCCTCTACTCCATTAAAATAAACTTAAGGACCTTGCTCAATGTCTTAGTTGTGCAAGAGGATTTATGTGTCAAGTTTAGGCCTCTTTTAGGTGTTTACGTGTGAGGTTTTTTTAAGGTTAAATATGTTGTTTAAAGAATACAACAACAAATATAAATTGTAGCAAATAGTAACCAACAAACTCACAACAATAAGAACATGATAAATGAGTTCACCCCCAACTGGGCTACATCTCCTTGAGCCTCCATCAATGGACTAAGTTCTCTGGGATTAGTTTGTCAAATTTATTTTACAATCTGTTGCTCAACTCTAATGGATTTATTGATTGTACCATTGGGTTCATAATACATAAAAACCCCAAAAATGACTATTAGATCTTTGAAAAAAGACCACGGCTCATCTGGGCATGACCTCTTCTACTGGTGGCCTTGAGCTTCTCTGAGATTCCCTGTGGCCAAAACACCTATAAAAATACTCAAATTCCTCTGCAAACTATTCCAATGATTTCAGAGCATATCAATTAGTCAATAATTACTATTCAGTCACCGAAAATGGACTTTGGCTCCCCTGGGCATGACCTTCTTCATTGGTGGCCCTGGGCTCCTTGGAGCTCTCTAAAACTTCCCTGTAGTAAAACCTACAATAGAAGTATCCAAATGCCTTTGAAACCTGTACGAATGGATTCAGAACATCCAAAAACCCCTAGATAGGCTTTTTCGGCACCTGGTTTGGCCAAAAAATGAAGAAGACAGACCTCCTGCAAATTTTCTCCTTCAAGCTTGCTGTTTATGGTTCGCCAATTCACACCTTTGCGTGAGTAACCTGGCTACTGGGAATTTCCCATGCCTAAACCCAACACATGCACCGTTTCCACAAAATGCACGATTTTTTTGCATGGTTAGGGAACCTAGCCCCGAATCCACGAAGGTGTTGACACATGGTTTCCATGTGACCACGTCTCGCGCCAAAAGTGGGCACCCGTTGCAATGACCTTGAGGTCATGACAAGTGTCAAACACGTGGATGCGCCAAGTGTTGCGATAATGGGGGGGAAAGAACCATTTAAAAAAAAGTTTGAAACCCACGCAAACTGCTCCGTGTGGCATGGTCGTATGGTTAGCGCATATGAACGGGGGTTGGGGCTAAGCCCTAGCCCGGACCCCACCCAAAACACAACACATTGCAACTTTAAATAAATATAAACATATTATATGGTAAGAAACAAAGTGTGGCTGCGCCGTTTGGGCGGCCCTTGCCAAAGATTTGCAACATGGGGGAGGTCCTGGGTTCGATCCTCGCGGACTCCAAATAATTTTTAAACTATACCATGACCGGGTGCCACATGGCAGCCCATGCCTGGGCCATGTGGCACCACTCAATTTGTCCAAAAGATGCCATGTGTCAGAAAATGATTCACCCACATCTCTACCACTAAACTGCCAACTCAACAGTGACACATCACCTGCCACGTGTGAGTCTGTACCCTACCACGTCAGCTATACGGCCCTACCACGTCAGCTTTATGGACTGTACAATCAACAATGTTTTTGCCTGTTTGGCAAAATGAACAGAACATGATATCTAACTCATCCGATGTTCGTTTGAACCCGTTCGAATTGCGTTGGGTTCGTGAGGACGAGGCCTACGCACCTGTCCATTTTGAAGCGATTCCAAGCACCTTGATTTTTGGGCTAAATTTTGACCCCTAGTCCAGATTCTGATCATTAGGAAAGCAAGATTCACTTGCTTGTCCCCTTTATTTTTGGGCTTGTATCTCGATTGTTTATCTTGTTTTGGGCATGTATAACATTCTCTTGTAGGTACACTATACTTTGGCAACCTACCCTCATCAACAAGACCCTTCTTCAAGCCTTTTTCCACTTTCTAATTCGACCTATAGGGGTTTCACTTTCCATTACTTCACTTTTCATCTCAATCCCCCTAGGGTCACCGGGATTCCCCCCTTGTGCTGATTTTAATCATTACTAAAGCGAGGGGAGTGTCTATCTAAGGGGACAATGGGTAGATACTCTCACAGTTGTCCCAATTTTGTAGATTGGGTCGGGCTTTTCCCAACCTAGAATCTGTGCGATAACATTTTGGCATCTTTTTCGGGGAGGATTTTGAATCCTCTTTATTGCCCTAATGAAAATTTGGAAAACTCTGATCCCAAATCCTTTACCCCTAGCTTGCCTGATGAATTCTCCATTTTTTATGAACACTAAGTTCATCTAGCGACTCCATTGAAGCAACACCCCAAATAATGGAACCATGGCATCATAGGATTTACTATGGGCATTCCATAAAGTATACCCTTCTATTGATATACAAAATATCCATGGATATCCAAATTATTTCCCTATGGAGTGGAGGGAAAGTTTCCCTAGATTCAGTGGTGACCCAATTCTAGCAGTCACCCATGTTGTGAATTATATGAGGTATGCTTCAAGTATAAATGCATTGCATGAATATGTACTAACGAGATTTTTTGTATCTTCTCTGGAATCAAGTCAAAGGAATTGGCTTGCACACTTGTGTGATCCGAAAAGTATCTAGTCTTCTACAAAACTTGTTGAAGAGTTTCTCAAGTATTGGGGCTCAATTACTCAATATTTCCAGGCTACTTTCCAAGAGATCAAAGATGCCCTTTACAAAAAAGGTTTTTCAGTGGATGGCAAGACGACAGTTGAAGAATATGGAATTCACCCACCACCTACAAAAGAAGCGCTTGAAGAACACATCCATGGAGAAAGTTCTCACAAAGATCTCGATGATGAAGACCCAAATGAGGCATCAATGTCCATTATCCCGCTTGGTGAAGATGAAGTTGTTTTCTACATCCATAAGTCTACAATAATATCTCTTCAATACTTGTATCTAACAACCTTTAATTGTTGCTAAAGTCTTGTGCTATCATACTTGAGTTACACTATTGATTGCTAGTTAGTATCTTACACATTTTCTTGGACTTTACTGACTTGTTTAGCAACTCTTCTGATCATTTCATTGCTGATTTATATCATTATATACTCCTACTAATTGGGACAACAAGCTTCAATTGCTTGTCCATTATATTATTACGCTTGTATATTGTATTTTCTTGTGTCTCGGGCAGATACAACAATATTCCGTAGGTACTCAAGCACTTGGTGACCATTGACCATCTATGAGACTCATTTCTGAGCCATATTCCACTTATTAGTTTGACCTATAGGGGCTTCACTTCCATAATCTCATTTTTCCCCAGGGTCACCCATTATTACCCCCTGGTGTTGTATTTATCCTTCACTAAAGCGAGGGGAGGGTTTATCTAAGGTGGTAGTGGTTAGGATCTCCCACAATCATCACCATCTTGTGGTTTGGGTCAGGATTTTCCCAACCTACAGTTTGTGCGATAACACTCCCTTAATGCCTTTCATCAATGTAAAGTTTTTCATAAATAGATCTCTGAATTCTCTCAATAAAGAAGCAATCTAGGTGATGGTTCACTCATCCCAATAGTGATCTAGAATAGATCATTATATAATTTTTTGTCTATCCTGTTACTTTAAGTGTGGAAAAATTGGAAGAATGGGCTCACAAGGCCCATTTCAGGGGTGGGTCCTAGTTTGGTGATTTGGGGTCTAGAAACTTCTAGAGCTAGTTTGAGGCATCAAATGACATTTTTTGGGGTCAAAACAATGCAAGCTTAACTAACAACCCCTTGATGTTGTTATATACAACAAAATCATTCCAACAATGTGAAAATCACCTCAATCGAAATTCACATGTGGAAGTTATGCCTCTTGGAAGTTGACCACCATGGTACTGAGTCGATGTCACATCAACCCCCATTACTCATACATGTGGGGCTAGTTAGGTGTGGACTTTCAAGAAGATTCTAGAGAGTCCAAAATCCTAAAACTAATTGAGGGTTGAGGCATGCAAAAATTCTAACCCTAACCCTAGAAAAATATGTTAAAAATTGGGCCGATATGAAAGGAAGGGGTTCCATTCTTTTGGTATTGTTATTTTTCAATAGTTGAGAAAATCATCTAGGAGTGGGATATTGAAGCATAACAAAGGAGGTGGAAGATTATGTAGCAACCTTAAAGCTACAATGTCCATGGTAACTCCATAGCAAGTGCCCCTCTCTTTGTATGTGCATTTCATAGCCGAGAAAAGAGAGCAAAACATAGGCCTCACCTTCTAGATGGGCTTTGTCATGTATTGGGTTTTCTAGGTCACACCTTGTGTTCATTTGTGTGGATGGTCTAATCATTTGTATGTTTCGTTCATTTTGGTTTTAGTTATTTCCATAATTTTGAGCGCTATGATAGTAATATTAAACCTAATATATAAGGTAATAAACTATGTAATAAAATATCTTAGAATTATTGTATTATCTTTTGCGACAAACTATTCTAGTGGAATATCCATGAAAATTTACAAATCAAGTAGTCTTCCATTGAAGCAATATTTGGTTGCTCTTCACTCCCTATATTAATTTTGTGCAACTTCTATGTTATAGGTATTATCACTTTTAACTTCTCAAGACCCTTTAGAGTCTTGAAGCTGGGGGTGTTGCAAATCCTATTCATTTCCTCATTTCCACGTTCCATATTTAGACAACACAATGACTCATTAAATTATCTCTCTAGTTGTTCAAGGGATCCCAACTTATGGTGTTTTGACAAACAACAACAGAGGATTGATTCCACAACTGATCATCAAATAATACCTTTTCAATTGCTCTTGGGGATGCACAAGAATCAGTTCTAGGATGCATGATTTTGAGAAGAAATAGCTTGATTCTTCATTTTGACCAAAATTTTGACCAAATGGAAATGAGCCATCATTCTATTCATTTTTTGCATTTTTTTAGAAATGAATACGAATGCATACTATTTTCTCTTACAATTCACGTTATTCTTCAATCTTTGTCATAATACTTTTCCCACAATCTAACCCAATTCTTATGATGTGAATCAAGAGATTATAATGTTCACATGTTTCTGGAAGCAACATGCATGTTTGGTGGCCAGATGTTGACTCGAAAAATGGTCAACACCCCAACCAATGTGAAGTGTTGCAACATAGCCTTGTATCAAAATTGTTCTTGTCTTTAGACTCTTAATAAATGCCAAGTACCGCACTAACTTGTGACATTGATTACCCTACCAGGAAACTATAGGGATTCCTCCTAGTGTACAGTGATGACTCAAGGGAATTGTTGGTTTGGAATTCATGATTTCATTTTATGCATGATAATGATTTCATGCCAATCATATGATGGTGTAATGAGCTAATTGTAGGATGATATTTCTTAGAGGATATGGATTTGAGTGCTCACAATGGTTGATGGTGGTTAATGTTTTTCTCCATTATGATGTATACATGATGGATCATACTCAATGTTGATGCTTACAAGTTGCAAGTGATATTTAATGGTGTTCAACTTTGGTGCATGTGTTTGAAAAAACTACCATGGTTGTAAACTCAACTTTCCTTGTGACATCTAGCTGTAAACAAGCAAAGTTAATACACCATAACCAAATAAGTGAAAAGAAAAGGTATAGTGGCATGGTTAAAGGGTTTATTCAAGTTTGTGATTGATCCAAATCGAATCCGACAAGAACAATTGGCTAACGACATAGGCTCTAGGATGATCGACACGAGCAATGTTAAGGCTACAGATGATGAAGGAGATCAACTTGTTTGCGTGAAGGTCCCCATGCCACCATGATTGATGTCCACTCCTGTATTCAATGTAGTCCAAGTTAAATGAGAAATGAAGTTGGGTAGTATATCATTTTACATAAAGAAATAATGTATTAGAAAAATATGAGACTTTTGTTGGATCATGTTGTCATTGATGCCAATGGTTTGTCATTGATGCCAATGGTTTGATTACTTGGGAGATTGTTGGATCATATGTCATTGATGTAAATGGTTTGGTTTGATTGATGTCATTCGTTGATGTCAAGTAATTGATT
>ML809743.1:0-22786 GCA_009831015.1 Picea engelmannii | reverse complement strand
CCCCCCCCCTCTAAGTGTGGTACGTGTGTCCAACAACTTTTACGAGATCTTTCCCCCGGGAGAAAAGACAAAACAAACAAAGAGAATGAGGAGAAACAAACTGGAGAGAAGGTTGAAGTGTTCAGAATTCCTGACCTTCCAGCTACCCTCCTAGTTGACTCAGTCTCCTATATCACATTTTCCCCACAATGATAGAGGGGTTCTTTTGGCCGTGAATGATGTCAAGAGGCTGCCTAGATGCCACTGAGGAGCGAAGAGATGAAACTGAGCGTAACATCCCCTAGCTTAACCAGGGAACATTAGTGTGGAATAACACATAAAAAAAATTATTACTGTTGATTTATTTACTGTAGCTTACTAGCTCTGTTTTATACACATTTATAACCAGATTCTAATACCCATAATTAAATGAAACTACAACATTCTAAATAGGCATGAATGCAACTGATAAAACATCTATAACAACATATAAAACCATTATCATTCACAGAGTAAATGAACAACAATTAAACTCATAAATAACTCAACAAAATAGATAAGCACTTACCTTTAAAAGAGAGTTTGTGCAACCAACTGCTTGGGAAGGAAATTCCACCCAACCATAGACATGTTGTTCCAAATCTCAACAACAAGTCACCCCCGAGTTGGGGCTAGAAATCCACAAGTGCCATTCACAGTCCCCTCACAACTCAATATCACACAACACACTGGTTTTCTCCTACAACTATCCCAAAATTCCTCCAGCTCTCTTCCTCTTGACCTGCCCAACCCAAGGAATGTACCCAGTCACTGCTCTCATCCCATAGGGAATCCCATTCATTTATGAGGGTCTCTCTGGCATAGGTAGCTAGGAATCTCTTAGTTGGGAACTCACTGCTAAGGAAAACACTAGCAAATACAACAACAACAACTTCTTGATACAACATAACTCACTCAATCTTTCAGGACTAGTCCGTAAGTGCGGACACAAACCGATCTCCCTAGATCCACCCGGATCTAGAACAAAGCAGGACAAAATAATACTCTTTCCCTAGATTTAGACTAGTGAATGGACGAAGAGGCAAGAAATCATGTACATACCTTATGAACGCTTCCTTGGGTCTCTGTTGTCCAGCTTCGCTCCAACGCTCTTATACCATCCAGATCACAACAGTACAAAACAATCGAAGTGAAGACGATTCAATATATTCAATAGCTAATATATACATATGATCAAGGAGTTATGTAATAAAGTGACATCACCTTTATGGGAAAGAGACATATTACTGTATTAAATTGATAGAAAGAAAGACTTACAACCTGAGCCTTGATGTTGTAGATCTCCTTTCGATGACTCCTGGTTTTGACACACACACTTGCTCATGCATGAAGAAGATCAACCACTTCTGATAACCTTGCTGGTGTCTCTAGCTGCTGTAGCATCAGTCCTTCATACAGTCTTGCACTAATTCTCCAATAAATCTCTTGCTAGTTTGCTTGCTTGTTAACCATTTCCATGAGAGATCCATTAAATTATAAGAGAGAATGGATTTGTTACTTGGATAAGAAAGATCCCAAGATATCAGGAAAGCCAGTACTTAGATGATCATTCGAACGCCAACTCATCCTTCTAGAAGGTTTGAGATTTTATCTTTTTCCTTCCTTTAGAAGATGTTCGCACCCTAACTGTTAGGTACAGTGCGAACTTCTCGCACCCCAGCTTAATGCAGCCTGCGAGAATCATGCATTCTCGCAGGCAAGTATATAGGTAGCCTGCGAACCTCCCTTAAAAATATGATTTCTGGAAAAGGACAAAGGTAACTTTTCTCAGGAAAGTGTTATAGTGAAGAGCTTGAGTTCTCCATCATCATTACATCAGTATGACAACCAAAATTGTGGATAACAAAATGCCCCCCAAAGTCTGAGATTGGAACTAGTGACGATCGATAGACTTTGTAAGTTGCATGTGTGTGTCAAGAACCAAGAGCACATCTAATCGGAAACCTGCGAACAATCAAGCATCAACAAAATATCATTTAGACCAATTCTGAGGTAGGCATTCCCATACTCAGATCATAGAGTGATGACATCATAAACAGGGGTCATGGCCACCAATCATACACTGTGGATCCATGCCGTCAAAATATAGCATAGCCACTTGAATACACTGTGGATCTATGCGAGAATTTTCAAACCAAGATGACATAGCCACGAAACATACACAGTGGATCTATGTGTCGCAAATCATATATACTCCGTCGCAACCTGGATTCCAAAGATGATATCCAGGGTCTTCAATCTCGTCGCCCAAAGTATGAATCTAACCATGTGATTACATGTGCTGAAGTCGAACATGGTAGAAACCACTTGATTACCGGTCATTGATGTAACCGTTAACAAGTGCGAGGGAAATCACCATTGATGTCAATGACTCCCAAGGTACCATAGTACAATCCATCGAGTGTAAATAAGTGAGTTGATGTCGAACATCCGATGGAATCTTTCAATCAGAGGTCAATGATGTAAACCCACTGTCGAAAGCGAGGAAACTTGCCATTGAGGCATGCAAGCTCCAAGGTACTAAATAATTTCTAAGTCTTGATTCCGGATAATGATCTGAAGTCAACGGAACAAGACTCGTCACAGGAGGGCCTTGATGTATCCCCTATCAATGACACGAAATGAGTAACAGAGTTTGAGTAAAATAGAGCATGTTGCAATTGGACTGGACACAGGGAAGGCCGACACAAAGAGAATGGACAACTGCAGATGGTCGACTCAATATAAGTTTCAAATAGACTTCTCTTGAACATATGAACGACACGACCAATGATTTGGCAGCATTGACTCAAAGATGACACATGGAATGACCTTGTAATCAAATCAAAATGAGAGACAAATGGATTTCCCAAACCGACTTCAAATGATGAATAGGGGGTGTCATGTTCAAGAGCGACACTTACTACCAATTAATATGAAGATGAAACATATCCCTTTCCCAAATTTTCCCCCACCATTTATGGCAAGTACCTCTTTATTTTTACGCAAGCTTGAAGAGAATCACATATGCTTGTTGATATAAGCTCATCCTTCGGACGAGTCCCTCAGAGTATTTTTAACGAACCCTGAGAAGGAGTGGTTCGGTCCCATCACGGGTCTGTCAATGTTTGTTTAACGAGCCCAGAGATAGTAAACTCGAAGGTTTTTCAAGATTATAGAGTTTGGAAAAACACTTAAAAGAGAACTCTCTCAGTTCCTTTTTCGTAATGTAGTCTGGATGAGACCGAAAAAGAGATAAATTATCGCTCACCAGACGCTTACTTCAAATACTTTATCGAGTGTGAAAATAGCAAGGTCGCTCGACGATCTTTTCATATTTAGAGAGTTTGAAAAGAGCCTAAAGAGGACTCCAGGGGGGTTCCTTTTTCGTATAACCACGTTGAGCCCGAAAAAGAGATAAAACTCTACTCGATCACGTTCTCTTTATTTTATGAGCGTAAGAACGGACAAAAAAGACACTCGAAGTTTTTATGTAAAAACCCTAAAAAACAATCAAAATCACTCCATAACTGAGAAAAATGTGTCCATATCCTTTTGTAATCATCAATGTTTCACACCTGTAGGTCATAACACTCATTTTTACATTAGTCATTAGGCTTAAATAAATGAATAAACATAAAAACCCAAATTTGATATAGTAAAAAGTAATTAAAATGGGTGAATAACCAATTTTACCATATCACTTTATGTTTTTACCATTGAGTTCCAAAAACCCTCATTTTACCCTCTACATTCGGTGTCGATTTACGGGAGCTACGGGAGACCATTCGACGTGCCGTTAGCAGCAACTTGGTAAGTTCTTCATTCCTAATCTTTTCATGGTTTAAAATATTCATTTCATTGGTTAAAAGTTCAGTTTTAAATTAGTTTTTTAAGCCCTATATGCATGGAGGCATTCTTGCAGGTGGCCCATACAGGACCTGCGAGAATGACCCATTCTCACAGGTGGGTCTTAAGCCGCCTGCAAGAAGTTCGCACTGTGCATAGTATGGCACCTGCGAACACCGCGAAACTCAATAAATTTTGAAACGTTTAGCCAATAGACAAAACTTATTTCATGAAAAAGATCATTAACCATGTTTGTATGTTTCTTATACAAGTAAATAGCCACAATCATGGTGCTCGGGTGGCGGGAACGAGAACACGAGGAGGATAACACAAATGCCGAAAATCACCCTCCAACCATTGCCGCGTTAAGAGATTGCGCTCTCTTAAAATACTTTCGTATCCCGGGCATGAGAGCCCAAGTCCGATTGTTGGAATATCTAGTCCGAATGTGGGATCCGGACCAACAAGTTTTCATCGTGGGAGATCATACCTTAACCATTGACATCGAGGATATATATTTCTTGACCGGATTATCCCGGCGTGGGTCCTATGTTAGTTTGACCGGCAGCAAAGCAGGTGGGTTGAAAATGAGCGAATATTGCAACCAATATTGCGTACCTGAGGCCGAAAGAAAGAAAGGGAAAGTGGCAATCTGGGGAGTAACTGACTTGACTCTCCACACTATTCTCTTTACGATTGCTCGGATGGATGGAAGTGCTACTCTGCATATGGCATTGCAGATCTATTTCCAGTACGCCATCGAGTGTACTGAGCCCCGAGTATTTAACTGGGCTGATGCAGTATTGCGCAATATCAAAAAACAACTGACCAAGTGCAGGCGGGGAGATCTGAAACAGTTTGGATATGGATCTTTGCTAGTGTCTTTCTTCCTAGAGAGAGTCCCTGTGTTCAGATTACAGGCAGAGTGGGCCTTTCCAGGTCCTAGGGATCCGAGGATGGTGTGATGGTGTCGGCTTATGGCCCGACATGTGGCAGGTCCCATCGTCAGATATGGCGATATTTTCTTTGAGTGGTTGCAAAACCAGATGCTTATGGTGGACGACTATGCCTATGTTGGGTTGGATTTCCGAGGAGATCCGGATCTAGCACTACCTGAGGATGCACAGTGGGGAGACCTCGGTAAGAAGTACACAAATTTTCTCTTTTAAAATGTTTTTTGAATTTTTATCATATTAAATGTTTTTGTTTTATATATTTATCCAAAGACTAACACAAAACATTTGTTGGCAACACAGATGTTGGACCATATAGACCTGCTGGAAGTTATCCTATCCAGCGTCGAGGAGAGGCAGGAGTAGCAGTACCACAGTACGCCGAGGATTATCTAACGGTGGAGCAGAATTTAGAGGGCCTCACAGCTGATATTTCAGATATGACTCTGGAAGAGATTCCACGACGCGATCAACGTCACACTGTAGGAGTTTCAGCAGCTATGGGTCGACTGCTTCGCATAGTAGCTAGGGAAGTAGTGTGTTACCGTGAATGTCATCCGTGACGTCACATTGTAGAAGCTATAAGCTTCCATTTTTGATATTTTGGTCTTCAGACAAACTTTTGTAAAAACAACAAACTATTTTGACCGTTATATATACATGGCTTCTACCGGCTTACTTTACATTGTGTGAATTTTAATGTGTTCGATTTATAAATGATTCAAATGCCTGTCCAAAACATAATTAGCTAATGCATCTGTTAATGTATTAAGACTTCTAGGAATGTGCTGATACTCAATGTGATCAAAATATCGTTCCAAGAGGCGAATTCGCAAATACACTCATAATAAAGTAGGACTTCGAATAGAGTAGACATTACTTAGTTGTAGTACCACAAGCTGCGAGTCGAGTCGCACAACCAAATGACGAATTCCAAGTGAGATAGCATCAACTAATAATTCAACAACGACTCTATACTCGGCAATGTTATTGGTGGCACGGCCAATACATACACCTCGTAAAGATATAAGTTCATTGGTTGGGGCATAGATTGCCCACGCAGCGGAAGCTAAGTTTCGAGTACTACGGTTAGCACCATCAGCGAAGCCAATATAAGGTAGCGAAGACTCCGACATCTGACAATCAAACACAACGTCACATAAGGGCAGAGACCATATAACGTCAAAAGCAAACTAAAGTAACACACGCAAAGTATGATACATAAAATACAAGTATTTGTGCACAAATGACTTATGCATAATACTTCTTCAAGTACAACCCATTTCTGGGTTCACTCAAAGGTACACCATCGTAATCAACTAGCTCATACGCTCCTTTTTCCAAGACTCGACTAACAATGTAAGGACCACGCCACATTGGTTCAAACTTCCCAGCTCCTAAGACATCTTTGTCTTGTTCATATAGAAGAACAAGATCACCCTCAGAGAAAACGCAAGGCTTGACATGCTTGTCATACTGCGCCTTGACACATTTCTTCTGGGCTTCTATTACAAGAGTGGCGTCACGTCGAGTTTCGTCTAATCGCATCAGATACAATAGACACTCTTCTTCAGCAGAAGTATTAGGTAAGAGTTCGACAGCTAGCTTCAGAGAAGGTATTTCACATTCTATTGGGAGAATGGCTTCCACGCCATAGACTAATCGAAATGGAGTAAACCCAGTAGCGGATTTGACCGATGTCCGATATGCCCACAATGCTGAAAACAACATCGTGTGCCAAGTTGTCTTATGAATTCCTATAATCCTTCGAAGCATAGTTATAAGAAATTTGTTGATTGTTTCGACCTGGCCATTAGCTTGCGGATAATAGGGAATTGAGTTATCATGACGAAGACCCAACTTCTCCGTAAGTTCAGACATCATAAAATTCCTAAAATGACTACCGTGATCAGTAACGATAGCCCGAGGGACACCAAAACGAGCTATGACATGGTTGAAAAGAAACAACGCTACAGTCTTTCCATTATTATCGAAGGTCGGCATCGCCTCGGCCCATTTAGTAAAATAATCAACTGCTACAATAATGTAACCATGCCCCCCGGCCGAGTGAGGGTGACATGTCATGAAATCAATGCCCCATTTTGCAAAAGGACCAACTGAGACTACAGGATGAAGGGGAGCAGGATGCGACCGAATCTTTTGATTGTAGGTCTGGCAGGCATGACACTTCTGAACAACAGTAATGCAGTCATTGAACAAGGAAGGCCAAAAATATCCTGCGCGCAAGATCTTCTGGGCAATAGCATACCCAGACATATGACCACCACATGCTCCGGAATGGCAGTCATTCAAATCTTTCTCAGCTTCGTCAAAATTCAAGCACGTCAATACATTATCCTCGAGGATACTCTTTACCGTCGGGGAATTGAATCTGTCGCCAAATTTGTTTAAGGATTAATCCGTAAGTGCGGACACAAACCGATCTCCCTAGATCCACCAGGATCCAGAACAAAGCAGAACAAAATAATACTCTTTCCCTAGATTTAGACTAGTGAATGGATGAAGAGGCAAGAAATCATGTACATACCTTATGAACGCTTCCTTGGGTCTTTGTTGTCCAGCTTCGCTCCAACGCTCTTATATCGTCCAAATCACAACAGTACAAACCAATCGAAGTGAAGACGATTCAATATATTCAATAGCTAATCTATACATATGATCAAGGAGTTATGTAATAAAGTGACATCAGCTTTATGGGAAAGAGACATATTACTGTATTAAATTGATAGAAAGAAAGACTTACAACCTGCGCCTTGATGTTGTAGATCTCCTTTCGATGACTCCTGGTTCTGACACACACACTTGCTCATGCATGAAGAAGATCAACCACTTCTGATAACCTTGCTGGTGTCTCTAGCTGTTGTAGCATCAGTCCTTCATATAGTCTTGCACTAATTCTCCAATAAATCTCTTGCTAGTTTGCTTGCTTGTTAACCATTTCCATGAGAGATCCATTAATTTATAAGAGAGAATGAATTTGTTACTTGGATAAGAAAGATCCCAAGATATCAGGAAAGCCAGTACTTAGATGATCATTCGAACGCCAACTCATCCTTCTAGAAGATTCCCTTCTAGAAGGTTCAAGATTTTATCTTTTTCCTTCCTTTAGAAGATGTTCGCACCCTAACTGTTAGGTACAGTGCGAACTTCTCGCACCCTAGCTTAATGCAACCTGCGAGAATCATGCATTCTCGCAGGCAAGTATATAGGTAGCCTGCGAACCTCCCTTAAAAATATGATTTCTGGAAAAGGACAAAGGTAACTTTTCTCAGGAAAGTGTTCTAGTGAAGAGCTTGAGTTCTCCATCATCATTACATCAGTATGACAACCAAAATTGTGGATAACACTCAAGAGTTCACTCTTCAGTCCTGACAACGTGACTCTTCAAATTACAGCTCCAAAATGCTCCTAAATCGCTCCATCATGCTCCATAATTTGCCTACCCTTGTTGTTTTATCTCCCTAACTCTTCTCCCCTCCCCCCCACCCCTTTTTTTCCTATAAAAAATCTATGTCTAAAATTGCCTGTTACTACCCATACAAATTTCCTCTCTTTTCCCAAGACAATTGACTACTCACTCTGCCCAATGTTGATTGCTTCTTCCCCATGCTTTCCAATAACTATGAGATGTGACTCTCACACCCACCCTATGACATATATTCAATGATTGGGCTCTTATACACTCAACCAGAAATTATAAGTTTTCCCCAAATGATAGTAAAAATCATAATCATGGGTTTGAATTAATACCCATAAATTATTTCCCCTTTGGACCTCTCTTGGGCACTCTATAGGTATTCCCCCTTTCTTGTGGATTAATCAACCCCCATCTCTGTCCATATCTGAACAACTGACATTATATTATATTCATTTACAATTCAAAGATACATTTCACATTTACATTGCTTGGCCATAGCCACATTTATATCTATGCATTAATTAAACCAGGGATTATAGTGGGGATGTTACACAAAGAGCATGTAAATTGCCCAGTGCTTAATAATAAAGAGCCTGGCCAAAGCCAAAAGAACATTGGTTTTACTATTTGGGTTTCTAGGGTAAATTATGAGTTCTATGTGTGTTGATTATTATTTGGATCTCATTGTCTGAGTGTAAATGGTGTGCATTGTAATTTAATGGTTGTTTATATATTGTTTAACAAAGAGAAATATGTGACAATTATTATTTGAGCTTATTTTCCATGGATATAGATCCCATGAGCGACTAAGCCAAACCAAACACTCTTTAACTACACTCGTACATCCACTTTGAAGGTTGGAAATCGACGACTCTCCTTCTAGAGCTGTTGCTATTTGCTTAGGGTTGCTAATTTTGTTTTAAGAGTTGTTGGGGATTTTCTCACTTCTAGAGTTGGTTTCACTGCCAGCTGATGTTTACACTTTGTTGTAGGTCATATATAATGTTCCTGAAATTTCTAGGGTGTTTTCCTTTTCCCACATGCCATATATAGACCATACTTAACATTCTAGTGTTTCTTGGGCATTTGTTATTTTCCCATGATCCAGAGACATGTTGGCAGCCAATTCGCATTTTTATAATGTCCTTATAAGCTGCCTACACCAGTGTTTTGCAAACTTTGATTTCGTCGCAATCTTTCCAATAAAACAACACTATTATTTCATGCACTTGCACGCTTACCTTTGTTCTTGTTTTCACGACTGCAAGCGTAAAAACTTTAATCTCGAAGTCATATTAAAAACGTCGCTGGATTGTTATGATCACTCTTGTCTCTATGCTCATTGTGTTTCCAATTTACTTATCGATATACAATTGACAAGACTCCAAGATTCTTTACTCATTTGGCATTTCTGTTGTTAATATGATTTCCATTTCTTTGAGATTGTGATGATTGGTTAAGGAGTATGATCCAACCGTTGGTTTATTGGTGGCTTGATGTTTGATCAAGTTTGTGATGCATTGGTGGTTTAATTTATATGTTCTTTAATCGATACATTGGTTTCATAAGAACACATTAACATTGTGATTAAACCCATGGTGCAATGGTCGATGTAGTGGTTTCTTTGAATCATACAAACACTTTTGTTGATTTAATATATGAACCAATTGTTGAACGCTATGGTTTTCAAGTGGATATTTGATATTTCATTTGATTAAAATATTTTGGTTATGAATGTTGTGAGTATGTGAATAGTCCATTTGATAATTGGTTTACAATGTTTTGATTGTGATTTGAGTTAAACTCTTTACCAAGGCACTGTCAATTGTACAACTGATATGACAGTTATGCATGGGTTTACTGCCTTCCACCACCCTCGCACACTTTGGCATTAATGTCTGCCTCCTTACTAGGTTACCTCTGTTGATTTTTGGGCAAATCTATGAGTTTTGAGTCCCGCGTATACCTTGTCCAAACCCTACCCAAACCCTTGTCCACTTTATGTTCTCTCCTAGCTCCTGAAGGGCGAATTGAACCCCCATGGTGTTCAGAGTCGGTTTTGGTTTCATTTTTGCCAGAGAAGATTGCTTAAGACTGCCCCCGTAATTGCCCCCAGAGTCACATTTTTGCGTGAGCGATTCTGGGCAAACGGTTTTGAATTAGATCAAACCGTTGAAAACCCATAACCGTTTTTAGCCCCTTTACCTTCATTGTGATCGGTTTCCTCAGAAAGTGAGTTAATACAGAGATCTAGCTCTTGTTTTACAGGTCAATTTTTAGTGGTTGGAACATGCGTTTTGGGTCTGTGTGCATTTGCTAGAATGCTTATGACTTCTCCAGATCTGGATCTCAGAACCTCTCTCACTCGATCTACCTTGTCCAAACTTGTGTCTCTTGCCCTCTATCAAACCCTTGATCAATCCAAAGATTCATCAAGCAGTCTGTCAGCAAATTGCAAGACAATAGGCTCTGTTCTTTTAATGGAGAGGCAACCACTGCCACTGTTAGCTCGAAATTATCTTGACCAAATCGAATCGTTTTCCCACTGCCTAGGTATGTATTTCAACATCATTTATGCTATATGAGTTTGCTTGGATTAATATAATTGGTTGGATTTGCTTTCAATAGCTCTGTTCGTTTTGATTCACAATGATTCTGTTGATTTCATTTTACCAAAACAATTTCGTTATGAATCATGAGTGGGAAATTTGTGCGCTAAATTCGGACACAGCTATGACTTAGTTAATGAGATTTTATTATTCTTAGTTTAGTACAAAAGATTGATTTGTTTTGATTAAGTTTGGTTCACTTTGAAGCAATTCTGTTCATTTGAATTAATATAGTCGATTGGGGTTTGCTTTAGATTAATCTTGTTTGTTTTTAATAGATTCTATTGATTTCAATTTACCAAATATGATTCTGTTTCGTTTTGGATAAATGTTTTCGTTTGGATTCTGACTGCATTCAACCTATATAAAGGATTTGTTTCCTAAAATAAGACACAACTGTGTTTTAATTGATATGATTTTGCTTTAAGCATAACGACTGTGTTGGACCCAAATTGGTTTGATGTAGTTGTAAACTAAAAAAATGATCCTGTTAGTTTCGTTTTGATTCAATTACGATTTCTGTCTGTTTAAAATTGGCAAATAGAGTTGGCTACTTCTGACAAGATGCGATTTGCTTTGTGTTGATTTAGTGATCAAATATTTGTTTAAAGATTTGAATATAATTCTGTTGGTTCTGGATTGGTTTAATACAGTTCTATTTTCAAATTAGACCAGCTACAGAATCACCAGATTCTGTAGCTAGTCTATAGAATTAAATCTTTTATCATTTATTAATAAAATATCCCTCTAACTTGTCCATTTCTGACCTGTTTCAGGTAAAGTCGAATTGCATGGGACATGCTGGACAGTTCAAGAGGTATTTGGGTGTTTTAGTTTTATTGTAGTTTCCTAGTTTAGTCAACTTTGGGATATCTTCCCAGATTTTATGTAAACAGTTTTATAACTTCCACAGGGAGGTTTTAACCTGTGGAAAACATATAAATACTTATTATTTTTGTAATAAGGATCATCCTTGCTTGCGGGAGAACCAGGATTATGGATTTTTAAAACAAACAGAGACAGAAGTTGATGTTCTGCTACAACTTTTGCTTTCATAATATCAATCTTTTGTTTCATGTTTATGCTTATCAATTTGCACTTGATTAGTGACTACTTTAGCTATCATAGTCTTCTGCAAAATGATATGATTGAATTAATGTGATCCATGTCTGTTTTCTTTCACTAATTTTAAGAGTACAACAATTACTTAGTTTAGCTTATGAATGATAGATTTCTCTTCTTCACCAACTGAACTTTATCTATAGATCTTTGCATACAAATTTATCTAATTGTAGAGATTTATAAATTATAAGATTGTTGTTACTTTTATGTCTTGTTTGTCCTATATTCAAACTTGTAGAGCATTGCAACATATCGTTTACGAGAAGCTCCTGGATTATTCGGTGCGGGTTTCCTCCCTCCGATCTGCTAGAACAATCATCATACATAGGACAAATCTGGAGCGTTCCTTCAGGTTAGTTTGTGATTTATTTTTGTTAATTAGTATAATTTAAGTAGTTTAATTAGATATATTTGTAGTTTAGATTAGTGATTTAGTTAAATTAGTTTTGTTTTATTTCTTGTTCATAAAAATTATAAAATCAACAAAAATATCTCTTGCTGTCTTAGGGCAGAATATAACGAGTTTTTTCAGGTTTTATTCAAATCTGTGAATTGTAGATATTGTATATTTTGTGAATAAGTTATATTTCAGTTAGTAGTTAGTATAGTAATAATTAGTGGTTTGTATATATAGTTAGTTAGATTAGCTTAGTTTGTTTTAATAATTTGTTTTAATTAGATTAGTGTATTAGTTTGTTTTATTTAGTGTTAGTTAGTTTAGTTTGTTTTATTTAGTTTTAGTTAGATTAGTTAGTTTAGATTAGTTTTCTTTTGTTTTCTTAGGACCTTAGATCGGCTAACGGAGCCGCTAAACCCGTCAAGGTGGTTCATCCCAAACGGCTTGGGTTAGTAGACAACCCCAGACCGGTTCCACTCTCTCAGTTGACGGACGGTCAATTTCGCCCGTCAACAAGACAATATTTTTCTTCACTGCGAGTTACCCAATTCTCCCTTGGATGTTTTTTTTTGTTGTTGATTATCAAATTTTCCTTCAAACGTTTTTATTCATTGTTGGTTTCCCCATTCACCCCTCAAACGTTTTTCGTCATCATTGGAAACACAATTTTACCTCTGTGCATTTATCTCTATTGTTGGTCGTTCGAACCTGTTCGTTGAGCGTTTGGTTTCTTTATCGCTAGAATCATTCCACCTGAGTTATTTTCCTTTTCTTCATTCATCTAACAACATTTTCTAGTCGAATAGATCCACTCTTTATTCGACCAAGTTCTCTCTTGGTTGATTTGTATCCCTTGGTTGACCAGACATTAAATTGACTCAACTTGCGTATGGTTGACTTGCCTTTCACCTAGTCAATTTGATTGGACAATTAGTTGACTCAAATTGTAGATAACAAAATTTCCCTTCACTAATTCGAATTGTGGATAACCGACTTGCCCTTTTCTTAGTCGACTTGTTTTTAATTTGGTCAACCTGATTATTGGGTGGTTGATTGGTCTGTCTTTTGGTTGACCCGACTTTGGCTTAGTTGGTCGAGTTTCCATTAGCTATTGAGAGCTAAGAGTACATTCATATTACAAAGTTTTTCATGTTGATGAGATGGATAGGTTATAAGCCTTTCATTTATAGATCAGATGGTATCAGAGTATAGGTTCAAATGCATTTAGTGAGACCTGTATGGTAAGCACCTGCAATGATTACAAAAGAAGTGGACAAGAGTTGTTGCCAGGGCTTGAACAAAGTAGAGCACCAAGAATGGCAGGGGAACATGACGGTGAAGATGAAGATGCCAAGGTCAGGTTGAATTGCTTTGATCCGAGTTTGGCCACATTGACATCGATGATGTCACAACCATTGGCAATGAAGTGCAAGGAAACACCATCAATAGGGGCTTGTCATGAAGACACCAAGAGGGAAGAAAATAATCTAGAGACAGAGCATAAGACTGAGCCAAAGATGGGAGAATCAAACTATAGTAAGACACACATACCTTTTCGTGTGGAGGTCAAGGTGGACATCAAGCCATATGCTGGGGAAGTGGATGCTAGTAGGCTGAACCAATGGCTACAACAGATGGAAGTATACTTCAATGTGCATGATGGTTCTTAGAGTTAGGGATATATTAAGTAACTTTAGCATCTATATAATGGGGTTCCTACCTCAATTCCAAATCACTCAATTTTCTATGATATTCATTCATTATTTGTGTCTAATGGTACCCACCTAAATACTTGTACCTTCGGTTGATCATATGATGTCATTCTTATTGTTTTCCACGTGCTAATTGTTTTTTTAACTGGAATTGAAGCTTATATTAATATAATGGGCTGCATTGAAGTAAATAGTGAAATCAAAAGAGTTTTACAAAATTTTGGCTCGAAGCCTGTAGATTCTCCTACTACTGTCATGCTAAAAAACATATATATCTTCTTATAAAACTTCCATACAGTTTGACTGCTAATTTATTTTACAAACTGAGCCATCAAAGAGACAATTATATAAAACATTAACTATGAATTGATTTATAATCTAGGACCCCCTGTGCTCCACCTTGGGGTGGAGAATTTTCTTCCACTTCCATTGGCACTTCATCACAATCCCCTTGTTCTTCCTCTAAATTTCCAAGGAAGGAAACTTCTGAAACTTGATTGATGGAGGTTGATTGAAAATGCTATGGTAGAATGAAGGATCTCAAAAATTGACATCCCATTTCCAAACCTTCAATACATAGGATGATATTTGTTACTGTCTGTTCCAATTCCCCAAGTTTTACCAATACCTGTTGAAGGGCCATGCTATTGGCTTCAACAATTTCCTCGTGTCAACAAAGGATACATTTGATATCGCTCCAGGTGGGATCCATTTTTATACCAAGCAATCATCCAAATATTTCTCCTTTGTCCCATCGATTAATATTTCTCCGTATTCTAAGTTGGATCTAGCCTTGGCCCAACAATCCGCTTCAAAATTAAGCTCACACTTAATGTGGAACACATTATATTCTTCAAATCTAGTAAGGAGGGCCAGGGAACAAGATATCACACCAATGAAAACATTATTCCCAATGATATTTTGTTTGATGATCGCGGTGATCACTAGCATAGAGTCACTCAGGATAGTTAGTTCCCAAATCCCTATTTATTTTGCAAATCTTATGCCTTCCCAAATGGCATAAGCTTAAACAATGTTATTTGAGACATTGCCTAGTCCCCAAGCATAATATGCAATTGAAATCCCTCAGGGATCATAAATAATCCCTCTCGCACCAACCACCACTTTTTTCCATGTGTTAATTAGATGTTATTGCCCAATGGTTTTGCAAACTATTTGAGAAGCCTACGCAATTCTAAGGCACTCTCTTCTTAAGACTGAGTTGGTGACATGTAGGGAAAGTTCCCTCATTTTCTTGTCTTCCTTCATTACACCTCGTTTGGTCCAATCATTAGTCAATTAAAACCAAGAGGATAAACATTTGTGTGTTTCTTACATAAACTTAACTCTTTTCTTTTTCGAACTTATCGATCCTTACATGTGACCAATATGTGATAGACCTCAAGATACACTATATCTTCTAAGTCCATAATTCATAAACCTGTACATGCTTGTAAATGCTTTAAATTGCTTATCTATCTCTATTACATTGCATCGTGAAGCTTCATCCTTTTATTTTCTATTTGTAACCAATGGTTTACAAGAACTCAGCGACAATGGCGATTGGAAATATGAGAAGAATGGGAGTACACTCGTGGCGAGATTTAGGATCCCTCTTCATCCGTTAATTTTCCTCCTCTTTTAGTAGGATTTCTTCTGTAGGATGTTTGGTTGATTTTAGGCTTTCAACTCTACCAGAGTCTGCCCCGTTTCCCTTAGAATATTTTTTGGAAGTTCGGGTTTCTTACCTTTTTGGGAAACTGAACTGAGTTTCTTCCTTGACTGAGGTCCATTGTCTTTTCTCATATGGTGGGGCATACCTTACGTTCATCTTTGATAATATTTATTTTATCTTAGTGGAGTTAGTAAAGTTCTCGTCAGAAGCGAAGTCTTTTCGGAGGATTTTCTCAGACTGTATACTATTACCAAACTACAGGTGTTTGATGATGGATTCAAAATCTGTAGCTGACTTAAATGGAGACGTTAGAGCATTGATGAGTGTGGATGATGAGGTGGTTTGTATTCAAGAAGGTCTTTAATCCAAGGCCGATTCACTGGGGATATCACGTGCAGAGTTATTTCTATCATCAAATAAGTCATTTCAACCTTTAGACCGTCCTCAACACACACAAAACCTCTTCTCTGGTGATATTTTGAAAAATCAGTCTGATATTAGCCATAACTCTATGAATGTCTCGGCTGAAAGGGGGTCTAATCCGCCTCAATGGAGAAGAAAAAAGTTCTCGACTTTCAGTCATGGCATTAAGGGTGGTGCTGCTTTAGAAAAGTTTAGAAACCATTATCCTACATCACAACTAAATACTCGGAAAAAGGTGTGGAACCCGAATAAGAGGAAAAGGAGGATGGTCTTGGGCACAGATGTTGGCCTTGAAGAAAATTGTAGAATATCCCTTTGTGGACTAGTGGGTAGACTCTCCTACTCGTATCTTGCAGAGGCTCCTATGGCAGATTGGATTAAGTTGAACTAGGTCCCGGTCCTTGACTATGAACCTGAGCTCCTGTGCCTTACAGAAGGATGGTTGGGTATTATTGTTAAATCGCTGGAAGACGTTGATATTTTGTTAAGTACTTTCTGGATAAATGGGGGTTCTAGCATTATGTTAAAAAGGTGGATAGTGGCTTTCGACCCTAGAACGGAATACTTCCAGTTCAGACATATGTGGCTCCTTCTTCCAGGATTACCGTTGTTTCTGTGGAATGAAGGAGTGTTAAGAGAGATTGGAAACACCTTAGGGAAATATATCTGGATAGACCCATTGACATTTGAAAGTTATGTTAGGAAGATGGGTAAGATTCTAGTTCGTATTGATGTGCATGATGGACTCCCAGAGGCTATAGACATTGAATGGCATGGTCGTCTTATTAGCCAAAGACTGGATTGCATGGGCATTCCATTCTGATGCAGTTGGTGCAGGGGTACTGGACATCTCCGAAGAGATTGCAGTGGAATTAAAGTTGTAGAAAAGTCCAAAGAAGATGACATTCAGGAGGACCCACTGGAATACGTCATTGCTGAAGACTTTCTAGGAAGCGGTCCATATTTCCTTTATTCAGAGCCTGCCTTGTCGCCTGAAGAGAGGGTCGCGTTGATTGGTAAGATAAAAAAAAATTTCCCATTATTTTTTAAGTATTTATCACTGTGGGAACATGATGCACTGGAAAATTCTAGTTGGCTATAGAATGCTACTTCTACTGATTTCTTGAAGGCTAAAAAGGACTCCGATGTTTCCAGTCCTGTGGGGGTGGCACTTGTTAGTCCTGGGTCTGGGGACGATGATTTTGGGGTGGGGAAGGGTGGGTCTTTATTACCACATTGTACAGTTTCAAATACCCATTTGCCTACTCAGCCTTTAGATGTCCTCTATTCTCCTAGCCCCCGACCCTCTTCTCCTGTTCCTCCAAACTCTGATTCAGTGGTTGAACCTGGCTTTAGAGAGATCGAGGAAGGTGACTATTCTCTGTTAGAGGTATTTGACTCTTTAATACCCTTTATTAGAGACACGTCTTCATTTATTAAGCTACCAACTTTTATGGGAAAGGCCATTATTGATGCTTCTAGGGATGTGGAAGCTTCCACCTCAACGGTTAAGTCTGGGAAGGAGGGGAAAGAATATGCCTGGTCGTGGCGCATTGACATTGAACTATATCCTTTAAAGACCCGTAGTACACAGAAAAAACATGCACAAATTCTTTCACAAATTGAAGTTGAGATCATTCCCTCCACTGATAGTGGGGCTCTTAGAGCATGTAAATTCCTCACGAGGAATAAATAATGTTATTAATGTCCCTCAACATCATAGGGGTTGGAGGTACCCTAAAAATAGCCTCGGTTCAAAGACTCTTGGAAACTAATCACCCTGATATAGTTTTATTACAATAAACCCTGGTAGATGCCCTTAGAGTAAGGGATTTCATGACTCGGTTGTGACCTTCTTGGGTGTCAAGTGCAGTAAATTCTTTGGGCAACTCAGGGGGACTCTTAGTCTCTTGGGATCCGTCTATTTATGAATTTGTTCCTTTCCTTACTATTGGTGGATTGTTGTTAACATGTAGGTGTTTAAAAAATGACATGATCTTGGCTATACTTAATATGTATGGATCATGTTCCGATTGACTTCAGTTCTGGAAGTCTATTGAAGATAGTGGTATTTTAGCAATCAAGAATCTTATCATTGCAGGAGACTTAAATATTGTATTATCTCCAAACGAAGTATGGGGAGGATCTTTTGGGACAAGGACGCGTGAATTATATTATATAGACCTTTTCTCTACAAATAGACAGATTGATGTGAAGCCGACAAAGCTCATCCCTACCTGGCGAAATGGGTGCAGTGGGAAGGATGCAATTGCAAGGAGGATGGATAGAGTTCTAGCTGCTGAAGATTTGTTATTTGATGTTGACCATTATAGATCATGTGTGGAGCTCCCGTATATATCGGACCATGCACCGATATTTCTCAATTGGATCTTCCTCCGCGCTTTAAAACCTTCCCTTTTAAACTGAATGATCAGTGGCTGAAAGATCAGGACTTTGTAGAGTTGGTCAACAAACTTTGGAGTGACCCTATTCTAGACTGAAGCGAGAAAACAACATAGGATTGTTTGGAAGCTTAATTGCTTAAAGAAAAAAGCTAAAATTCTAATCAAAGAAAAATTAGCCCCCCCCCAAAAAAAGATGGATTATCTAGAGTTAAACATTAAAGAAATGATTGCCCGATTGGCTTCTGATCCAACAAAATTGATGTTAGATTCATCTTTGAAACAGATGGAATCAAAAAGAAATACCATTCTGAAAGGTATAGAATATCAGTGGAGGTTGCGAAGTAGAGCTATATGGATGGCTAGTGGAGACAATAATACAATTTTTTTTCATAAATGCGCTACTCATAACAGGGCTCGAAAGCATGTTTGGGAGATTAAGGATGCTTTCGGAGGAAAGATTACATATCAATTTGCTTTAAAGGAAGCAACATGCCTTCATTTTAGAAATTTCTACAAGGAGCAACCCTCCTCGAGTACCAGTGATCAATTAAAAATTACAGAACTCTTTCCTCGGATGGTAAACAATGAGGAGTCTTGTAATTTGTATAATCCTGTTACTTTAGAGGAATTGAAATTCATTCTCTTTCTATTTAAAACGGATAAGAGTCCAGGGTTGAACGGTCGGACAATTGAGTTTTTCACCTTTTTCTTTGATATTGTAGGGTCATATTTTCTTGAGATGGTGGAAGAATCAAGAAGGTTAGGATCTATCCCTGGAAGCTTAAACTCGACTTTTTTTACTTTAATGTCGAAATCCAACAAGCCGAGCACTTTTGAAGACTACCGTCCGATCTCTTTGTGTAACCTTTTCTATAAGGTAATCTCAAAAATCATTGCAAATCGTATGAAACCTTATCTATCTAGAACTTATCCAACAAGCCGAGCACTTTTGAAGACCACCGTCCGATCTCTTTGTGTAACCTTTGCTATAAGGTAATCTCAAAAATCATTGCAAATCGTATGAAACCTTATCTGTCTAGAACTCTCTCAGAAGAACAACTGGGGTTCTTGAAAGGAAGGAGAATTCAAGATGCGATTGGTACGACGCACAAAAGCCTCCATAGCATCAAAAAGAAAAAAATTGAAGGTGCTTGTTCTAAAGCTGGATCTTAGGAAGGCATATGATTGTATTGATTGGGTTCTTCTTAGGTTGATTCTACTTAAAGGGGGTTTCAATTTTATAATGACAAATTGGATTATGTCATGTGTAACATCTGCCACCTTGTCTGTCCTTTTAAACGATGAGGCCACTAATTTTTTCAAAAGCGGAAGGGGGTTACATCAAGGCTGTCCCTTATCACCTTTGCTCTTTATTCTGGTGATGGAGGGACTCAGTCTCTTACTTAAGGATAGTATCAGTCAAGGAAAGCTGACATGTATAAAAGTCTCCAGATTATTAAATATCCTTCCTCTTCTGTTTGTGGATGACGTACTCATTATGTCAAAGGCTTGCCTAGTAGAGTGGAAATAAATTTTCACTATTATATCTATTTTTTGTAAGGCGTCGGGATTGGCTGTAAATCAGTCGAAGACTACGGTTCACTATGAAGGACTCACAAAGGGTGAATTGGAACCTTTCAAATCTTTTCTTCCTTACAATTTTAGTGCTCTTGCTAATGGCTTTAATGATTTGGGTTATCATCTTAAGACATGGATTCAACAGGCAGGTGATTGGGATTGGCTGGTGTCAAAGATTGCAAAGAAGATCAACTTATGGTGCTATAGATGGATATCGATTGGTGGTAGATATCTCCTTATTAAATAAGTGTTGGAGGGACAAGCGACCTATTGGATGTCAATGGAGTTTATTCCTCAATCTGTTCTAATAAAGATCAGGAAGATGATGTTTCACTTTCTATGGAGTGGGCATTATGGTTCGAAGCATTTCCATTTGTGAACTTGGGAATTGTTGTCTAGACCAAAGAAAAATGGAGGTTGGGGACTTCACAACCTTACACATTTCAATTTGGCGCTGAATGCAAACACTCTTTGGAGGGTTTTATTGCAGGGAGGTATCTGGCATAGAGTGGTGATGGACAAATATTTCTCTAATTGTTCGATTATTAATTGGTTTAGACTCGCTAATCAAAAGAACAACACAACATCAAGGATTTGGTCGAGTTTGATTCACTCAGTTCACATCATTACCCATTGGCTTGCTTGGCGTCCAGGATCAGGACACCTTATCTCTATTGGGAGAGACCATATTCTCGGCATAGGTGAAAATTCTCCCCTGAGCACAGAGACAATGACCTGTTTAAAACAAAAGAATATTACAGTTCTTTCACAAGTCTCAGATGGAAGTGATCCGATAACCAAAGTTGAGCAGTGGTTGAGTAGCATTAAGCTGGGACTCACAGGGGTACATGCCGTAGAATGGGAGCATTGCATAAAAGAAATTAAATTGGTCGAGATCTCCCTGGAAAATAAAAAGAATGAATTAATTTGGATTGGAGGTGATTCCTCCGGAAACATATCGGTCAAAAATTTCTATTCAGCCATTATTTCCACTAAGCAACTCCCGATTTGGCATGGCTGGAAAGTCAAAATATGGAAATGGAAGCTTAAGTGAAAAATCAAGATTTTCTTATAGCTAGCAGCAAGTAATCAGATCCTCATCTGGGCGGTTTTGAAAAAGAAAGGATGTGAGGGTCCTAGTGTATGTTTTCTTTGTAAACAAGATGATGAAGATATTGATCATCTCTTTGTTAATTGCTCCTTTACAAAGGAAGTATGGTCTAGGATTTCAGATAGACTAAAATTCAAAAATACCTGGAGTGGGAACTCATTGATGGAGTGTCTTGATTCATGGACAAGGAATAAGATTGTATCAAATAACTTGGTTGCTTACACGTGCTGGTATGTTTGGAATGAAAGAAACAAAGCAATATTCGAAGAGAAAACTCCATCGATTCGGGCTGTTGTTTATAAATCGCTTGGGTTGCCTATATTCACATCAGATTCTCAAAGAGTTCAGAATACCAAGCAGAGGCTGATCGCTCTTGTGGAGGAGAACACCATTGTATTTTTTGATGGAGCAACGACAACAGGGGGTCAATATAGTGGAGCAGGGGGATCCATAATACGCAAAGAAACAACTAAATTCAGATGTCTAATCAATTGTGGGGGTGGAACAAATACAAAAGACGAGCTCCTGGGGGCATGGACAACGCTCACACTAGCTAAGTATCTTAATTTAGTGAATCTGCATCTGATGGGAGATTCAAAAGTGATCATTGATTTGCTAAAGAAAAAAGGCAATCTCCAGTCAGTTGCCATTGAAGGATGGAAGAGTAGGATTCTGGAGCTGTCCGCAACTTTCTAGTCTATTCACTATTCACACATCTACAGAGAGTTCAACAGGGTGGCAGATATTTTATCAAAAGAAGCATTGTCAGAACCTACATGCAGATTAACTTTTTATAGATGGAATGGAGGAATGGAGGGTCCTCCAATATATATGGATCTATTTTAAGCCGTCCGGTGTATCAATCTTGAGCTCGATTCAGAGTCATCGATTGGGAGGCTCTTAGTTTTTTTGTTTCATTAGTGCAGTTTTCAGTTTTTACTCTCCTTTATTTTTCCCTGGTTTCAGAGAATACTTTGAAGAACTTCATTGAAGCTTTCATGTTTTGTGAGGTTTTATTTGGATTATCCGGGATTGTGATGTGCCTAGCCTTGGTTGTATGGAGTGGATCCAATAACATGTGCTATAGATAAGGATTCTATGAAAAAGTGTAATTTTTTTATTATTATCTAATATAATTTTTGAGTGAATTTTCTTTTTGGAAAAAAGAACCAACAATAACTTCCCTAATTATTTCTAAAGTTAGTGAAAATCATTTTTTCTTAATCCACAAATATGATTTACTTACAAGTTGTGAAGTGATTACTATCATATTAATACTAAGACTCAATTCTATAACTCTTTTGAATAAGTGTAGGTGAGATCATATGCAAGAAACTTTACACGACATTTCCAAAAAAAGTTCCTTTCACTTATAACAAGATCCATTATAACATATCAAACTTTTAACTATTGAATTGGGTGAAAACCTATATTGGATGAAAACCTTTATTTTAAGCTTTGTAATCTTTGTGTTAATGGTGGCTTGTGGGAGTGA
>ML809742.1:123720-133886 GCA_009831015.1 Picea engelmannii | reverse complement strand
ATCTCTTTTTCGGTCTCATCAGACTATTTTACGAAAAATGAACTGAGAGAGTTCTCTTTTAAGTGTTTTTCTAGACTCTATAATCATGAAAAACCTTCGAGTTTTCTATCTTTGGACTCGTTAAACAAACATCGACAGACCCGCAATGGGACCAAACCACTCCTTCCTAGGGTTCGTTAAACATACTCCGAAGGAATCATCCAAAGGATGAGCTTACATCAACAAGCATATGTTATCCTCCTCAAGCTTGCGTAAAAATAAAGAGGTACTCACCAGAAATGGTGGGGGGGAATTTGGGAAAGAGATGTGTTTTCGTATTCATATTATTGGCAGTAAGTGTCGCTCTTGAACATGAAACCCCCTTATTCGTTATCTGAAGCTGGTTTGGGGAATCCATTTGTCTCTCATTTTATTTGTTACAAGGTCATATCCTAAGTCATCTCTGAGTCAATGCTGCAAAATCATTGGTCATGTCATTCATATGTTCAAGAGAAGTTCATCCGAAACCTCTATCGAGTCAGCCACCTACAGTTGTCCATTCTCTTTGTATCGGCCTTCCCTGTGTCCAGTCCAATTTACATCATACTCTATTTCACCTTCAAAATATGTTACTCATTTCATGTCATTGATGGGGGATATGTCAAGGCCCTCCTGTGATGAGTTTTGTTCCGTCGACTCCAACTCATTATCCGGAAACAAGACTTAGAAATTCTTAGGTATCTTGGAACTTGCATGCCTCAATGGCAGACTTCCTCACTTTCGACAATGGGTTTTCATCATTGGCCCCTGATCGAGAGATTCCATCAGATGTTCGACTTCAACTCATTCATTCGCATTCAATGGATTGTACTAGTGTACCTTGGGAGTCATTGGCATTAATGGTGATTTCCCTCGCACTTGTTAATGGTTTCATCACTGACCGGTAATCAAGTAGTTTCTACCATGTTCGACTTCGACACATGTAATCACATGGTTAGATTTGTACTTTCAGGTGACGGGATTGAAGACCCTAGGTCCCATCTCTTTGGTCCAGGTTGCGATGGAATATGTATAATTTGTTGACACATAGATCCACTTTGTATGTCTCATGGTTATGTCGTCTCAATTTTAATTTTCTTGCATAGATCCATAGTGTATTCTTGGTGGCTATGCGATATTTTGACGACATGGATCCACGGTGTATGATTAGTGGCCATGACCTATGTTTATTATGTTATCAATATATGATCTGAGTATGGGAATGCCTACCTCAGAACTAGTATGATATTCTGCAGATGCTTGGTTGTTCACAGGTTTTCGATTAGGTGCACTCCTGGTTTTCAACACACATATGCAGTTTACAAAGTATTTCGGTTGTCATTGATTTCGGCCTCATACTTTGGGGGGAATTCTATTACCCATGATTTTTGTCATCTTGATGGTGTATTGACGATGGTGTACTTAGGCTCCTAACAAGAACTTTCTTCTGAGAAAAGTGACATTCATTTCCTTCTAGAAAACATATTTTTAAAGAGAGTTCGCAGGTTGCTTATAGCCTAGGGTGCGAGAATGACCCATTCTCGTAGGCCACCTTCATCTAGGGTGCGAACTTCTCGCACTGTGTTCTATACCTAGGGTGTGAACTTGTTCTCAAGCTTGGAAAAAGGAAGAAGTCTTGAGGGTTCTAGAAGGGAATCTTATAGAAAATGGGTTGGCATTCAAATGGTTGTCATTTTATTGGTTTCCATGATTTGGTGGGATCATTCTCATCCATGTAACCATCTCATCCTCTCCTATATATTGATAGGATTCTCATGGAAAAGGTTAAGCAAGACTAATTGAAGAATTGGTGAAGGAATTGTGTGAAGAAACTAGCTTGAACAGAAGCTTGGAGACTCTAGTAGGTCTATCGAGAGAAATTGGATCTTCTTCATGCAAAGACCGAGCAAGTGTGTGTTGGAACCAAGAGTCACCGAAAGGAAGCTTGAGACATGAAGGCGATTAGGTTGTATCTTCTACTTTCAATTAATATGATACAACGACATGTACCTTTCCCATAAAGTCATTCTTACTTTATTGTGTAATTCCTTGATCATATGCATAAGTTGACGATTGAATATGTTTTGCTATCTTCACTTTGGTAGGTTTGTGTTGTCTTGGTCTTGACCTCACGAGAGCACCAGAGTGAAGCGAGAGCAACAGAGACCCTAGGAAGCGATACAAAGGTATGCTACTTGTTCCTCCTTACTAGCTAATTCAATGGTCATAACTTAAGGAAAGAGTCATGTCCTGTCTTGTTTTGTTCTAGATCCAGGTGGATCTAGGGAGATCTGTTAGTGTCTGCACCTACCGATTAGTCTGATAACAAAATTGGTGACTCCGTTAGGGATGCAACCTATTTTTTAGTGGTTTTTGGTGTTTTTCCTTGGCCATTTGCTCTTACCTTACCTTTCTTCATTTCTATCAATCTCTGAGTCTTCAGGACACCCTGATAGACTCCCTCAGTCCAGAAGTCCCTTCAAAATTTTTGTCTTTTTCCAAAATTTTGCCTAGTTTCAGGCCTTCTCCCACTGAACCCCACAGTGGCCTACGAGAACATCTTGAGTTTTCACTCTGCCTTTAAGTCCAGTACGAGGTTCTCGCACCCTGCTCAAAGGTAGCTTGTGATAATTCTCCATTCTCGCACTATGTATTACTGATAGCCTGCGAACCCTCTTTTAAAATTTTTGGATTTAAGGTTTTTGCATGCTCAGATGCCCAGATCAGTATAGGTGTCTGAAAAGAACTTCTTGGACCACTGGTTGATGTTTTCTTGACTTCGTATTTTGTGCACGATCAGTCTTCGGAAATCAAAGGCTCTTCCTGTCCATCTTTTTCTTAACTCTCATCTCTTGACTTTTCTTAGCAAGGATATGCTCTCTGATCCTGGAATCTGAGTACTTGTTTGGTTAGGAGCCGGTGATTGCTTTGAAAGTTGGGAGTCTTTGTCTTTCTCATTTTCTCATTATTTGGAAGATCATTGTTCTCATGCAATTGAAAAGACTAGTTTTGTCTGCTTGTCGTTTTTGTCTCCATTGAAATATTGGTTTGGGTTTTGCTTATTTCTTTTTCATTAGTTATTGGTTTTCCTTACTTTCACCACCATGGTGTAGATCCTTTTTGAAAAGTAAAAAAAATCAATTTTCTTTTTAAAAGCATTTTCGTTTTGAAAATATTGAAAATCAATTGTCAAAATTGTTGAAAGAGATCAAATAGAGAAGTGTCATTATCATGTGATTCATTGAAGATTGCATTTCAAAGAAGATTGCATATCATAGTTCAAGATTGTTCCGGAAAACTTCTCTTTCCCTCCCGTACATAAGATTCATCAAACGAAAATTGATATATTTCATTCCTATCTATGCATTTTTGGGTCAGAGTCTCACACAGCATCAGTTTCACCTCCGTTTCCTTTGAGTAACAACAACCCTTAAATAATATTGCATAATTTTAAAATTTAACTAGTAACTCTTTTCTAGGACTCTGTTACACCAACAATTAGCTAGGCTAGCGCTTTGGAATAGGCAGAGAGTTACACTCTTCAAAGCACAAAACACACAATAGCATCTTGTGTTGAGTGTCAAAATTCCATTTACAACATTCCGTCCTGGGAAGCCCTTCTCACACAAGGTTCAAACACGAGGTTGCATTGATATTGACATAGTTACTCACCTTGCTTTGTTGATGTTGGTGTAGAGATTGCATGTGTTACGGGGGTCACTTAGAGGTATACCCACAATGATGAGTGGAAGCCTCTCGAGCTAATTTTGTGCTAGATACCCTGCCCTTGCGTGTGGGTCAGACTGTCGACTGTCCCCCCAGGCGTTATTGTTGTTGGTGGTAACCTTAGTGGCCTATATTTTTAGGGTCTTACACAAGGTGACTGTGAAGGGGCAAGTCTTCAAGGTACCTGGAATCGACGTTGGCCAAACTCACTCGAGATCCTTGGAGGGTATACACACGATTATGTGTGGGATCTTGCACGAGGGTGTAATTCTGTTAAGCAGGTCGTCAGTGTAACTTTTCCACCCTAGCCCAGCCCCTTCTCGTCTCGTTGTTGCGACATTGGATTTCATCACCAACTAGTGACTTTGGAATTAGAAGGTCTTGTTTGCTTGGTATTGTTTCCTAGATTTTGTTTACTAGCGCATGTTGTTTGTTTACCCAAGTTGACCATAGGTTTTTTCTTTGTAAGTTTGTAACTCGTTCACAATAGACCCTCTACGTCATTCACGTAGAATGCAGGGCTTACCTCCAGAAAACCTGGAAGGTTCTCAACCCTTGCCTACAAGCTCGCCTGAGGGCTCTCCTCAACAGAGTGAAGTCCAAGACATCACCACTCCACAAGTGGAAAGAACTAACTCTCTAGAACGGTTCCGAATTACCAATTCTCGAGAGGACTTTCGACTTCACCCCGATTCTAAGAGACGTATTATGCGAGTGAATTATTTTGGAGAATTAGTTGTTTTGTCTTCTGGATCACCAACTAGACCTTTTCCAGGGCCTGAAGGCCAAGATCCTTTTTGGTCTACTGGCATTTTTAGACGGGACCTTTTTGGTGCAGGATCAGGCGTTGAAATCACTATCTCACCTGTGTTCCCCGAAACCTCTGAACCAAACACATTACCTTTTACTACTGCTTATTATTTCCCTGGTACATACGCTCCGCGAGCTAACCACATCTTGACCGTCCCTATAGAAATGGTCCATTACATAGACACTACAATTATTCACACTAGGATTATAGCGGCTAGTCAAGCCCCCATCGGCACACCGTTCTCGCCCAGTGTCACCCCAACGCTTCCACCCAGATACCATGTGTTGAATGCTTCTATTCCCATTCCTATGCAAACCCCATCCAGAACTCCTGGTGGTCCCTCTTATTCTGGGCACTCTCCTCCCGGATTCATTCTGACACTTCCTCAACCCCCTTTCGGAGGACCTTTCTTGTCCTCTACCATAAACACTAATCCTAGTGGCACTATTCCATCGTTCACACCAAATTACCAGATTCCTGTTGGTGGACAATTTCACCAAGGAGGTTTGACTCAACCCCCCTTTGTAGGAAAAATTCCTATTGGAACACAAATCCCAATTGGAACACAAATCCCAATTGGAACACAACCCCCAATTGGAACTCAACCCCCGATTGGAGGACAACCCCCACCGACCCCACCCTACGGACAAAACATACCTCCATCCTTGACCCAGTATTGGAACCATCTGATACAACATAATCCTTAATCAACTGGGGGGAAACAACTTCTAGCTACATCTGTTATACCCCCGAGTATAGGCCAACCATATCCAGTTACGTCCAATCCTATTTGGGGTTTGAATGCTCAAACTCATGTCCCTATTCAAGGATACAATCCCATGAGCTACTTTCCTCCACAACAACCACTGAATCTGCCTGGGTCTTCACATTATATGCAAACTTCTTATGGTTCCACTGGTTTTCCAATAGGACTCCCTCCCCATAGCCACCAGTACCCGCATGTGAATAGAAAGTTACCCTTCTTGGCCACTTTGGACCTCCCGGATCTGTCAAGGATTTTAAACGATCCAATCCGTCACTCTCCCCAATGGCCCGCTATACTAGCCAAGCTACCATATGACATCCCTAAATTCAATGGAAAAGCAGGAGAGGACCCAAACAATCACGTCATGACTTTTCATCTCTGGTGCTCATCCAACTCCTTGATGGATGACTCTATCGGATTACGTATTTTTCAAAGAACTCTCACAGGTTCTGCTACGAAGTGGTGTATAGAATTACCACGAGGTTTCTTTGCCAACTTCAACACCTTATCTATGGCCTTCCTCACCCACTACCAGTTACCAATCCATTATGAAACGGGGACCGAGATTTTGAGTTCTTTCAAACAAAACAAAGCCACTCATATATCTGATCACATTCATGAGTGGCGACGGAGACGACGTCTCATCAAAATCGAACTCCCCAATCAGTTGTTGGCAGACTGGTTCACAAAATCATTTTTGAACGACATCGGTCATGATATCGCCATGGGTGGAGTTGTCACGGAAGAACAGGCCATAAGTCGTGCTCAATACCTTGACCTCGTTTACTCACAAACGGGTACTCTTTACGACTTACTCCCTGATGCACCTCGTCCTTCCACTTCTACCACTTCAACTACTCTAGTTTCTTCTCATGTAGCCGACGGTGTGATTGGTACCTTCCATTCCCAACCACATTCTTCCTCGAGCAACAACCTCAAACCCACATCTTCTAATGTTCAAAATGCTCCATCTCCTACCCCTCCCACCAGCAAGACTTCTGAGGTAAATGTTGTTCAATCTAACCCAGCCGGTAAAACAAATCCAAAAAGGGAAGGGGTAAGAATAAGGAGGACAAAAATGTTTCTCAAGCAGAGAGAACCAAAACTCCACCTATTGATGATAGGGATAAGCGCAAACCCTGATACCCTTGTCTTATCTGCGGTGATGATCACTACATGAAGGATTGTCCACGAATCGTCGAGGTTACTAACTTCCTTCAAGGAGCCCCCAAACCACCCACTCCGACCATCTTGTCCCAACCCTTCCCCTCTCAACAACATGCCCAATTGGTGATTCATTACCAACCTTCCCCTTCCACTACATCCTATGTATTGATGTGTACTGGCGATTCAAAGAAGAATGGCATTTCACTCACCATTCGAGCCAAAGATTATTCTCCCTCTAAAGAGAAGGTTGATGATCTACCTCCTTCATTGGTACAACCATCTCCCGTGACTCCACCTACCAATGGTCCTCTTCATCTCGAACGACTGAGCCTCGACACAGTTCTTTGACCCCCTCCAAAGGGCGTCGTTCAGAAATTGGATTTCAATCCTCATGCTCGTGTTGCCCAGAACTACAACATTGTTGAAGATTTGGCCCAAGCACCTTCTACGATGTCAACCCTTGAAGTCCTTCAAAGTTGTCCCACACAACGGAAGGCACTATTAAAATCTATCGGTGGAATCGACCCGATGGACACGAATTTAATAAACTTTTACTTGGAAGATCTCATTCCAAGGTTACCCCCTTAACTCTCATTCCAAATCCAAGTCATTGTCTCTGACAAAAACATTTTTCGAACCGTTATCGACGAGGGTGCCTCGACATGTGTCATGTCTATTACCTGCTGGAAATCCATCAGCTCTCCCTCTTTGACTGAATCCCATAACACTTTCAAAGCCTTCAATGGCTTCGGTTTTAAGCCCTATGGTGTCCTTCCTTCATTGCCAATCACACTAGAAGGCAAAATAGTCCAAGTTGAAGTGGAAGTCTTTGACGCTCCTCTCGATTACAATCTTTTGCTTGGTCGTAGCTGGATCGATTCCATGCGTGTAGTTGTGTCGACTCTTTTTGGTGTCATACTTTTCCCACATCAAGGAAAGGTAATCATCGTTGACCAATTAGCCTTATTTAACTCAGATACGCGTACTGGAAACACATCGTTTATCGCTAAAACCCCACCGGGTTACGAGAATGTTGGTGTCGGTCTTCTCAAAGATTCCTCGTTAATGGGCACTTTCCCCATTCCACTGCCCAATGTTCCACACTCATCTGTCACTTCAATTAACATGATCTCCACCTCGATTCACGAAACCCCTGTGTCTCACGACCCATGGCTGGTACCTGAACCTGGCGATCATCTTCGTTATGACGATGAAATGCCTTTAAGTCCGGTCGAATTTGCCTATCAGGCCATTCAATCGGCAACCCCCTCTACCCCCTCTATTGGTGAGTTATCTCCAGATCCTTTCCATGCCATTTTTCCCATAGACGAGATGATCATGTCTGTCATGGAAGACACCCCTTGGGATGATGGACATCACCATTCCATCCTCTTCCTGGAGCAATATACCATCGAGAACTACCAATGGATCTTGACCCCGTCAACCGTTGTCCTCATTTCAACCGTTCTCGAGTCCACACATGATGTGTTTTCTGAAGGGAACTTAAGCAATATCTCACCCACTATTCCCCTCAACATATCCATCAAACCTGGAACTATCGAAAATGTGCATATCGGAGCTTCGTATTCCCCTAATGAAATCGTCACCTACAAGTCACTTTTCAAATAATTTTGTGACGTCTTCGCCTGGAGCTACGAAGAAATGTCGGGTAGCGACCTCGACATTGTGATACATGAGATCAAGACATACCCAAATGCTAAACCCATCCGGCAACGCCTTTGTCCAGTTCACCCACATAAAGCAGTTGCTATCAAACTTGAAATCGAGAAACTTCTTAAAGCTTGCTTTATTTACCCGATGTCCCTCACTGACTGGGTTTCCAATCTTGTCCCGATCGACAAGAAATAAGGCACAATCCACGTATGCGTTGATTATAGGGATATCAACAAAGCTTGTCCTAAGGACAACTTTCCTACCCCCTTCGTCGATCACATTGTCGACGATTGCACCCGAAGTGAAATCTTCTCTCTGATGGATGGTTTCTCCAGATATAATCAAATCAATATTGTTCCCAAGGATCAACACAAGACGACTTTTATTTGTCCTTGGGGCACTTTCGCCTATCGGAAACTCCCTTTCGGTCTTAAGAACGCTGGTGCAACTTTTCAACGCGCTGTGTCTTATGCCTTCCATGATATCAAGAACATTGTGCAACCATATATTGACGACTTACTCGCTCATTCCATGCACCGAGTCGATCATCCAATCCACCTCCGAGCCATTTTCATCCGCTGCCGGTTTTACCACATATGCTTGAATCCTCACAAGTGTGTTTTCTGCGTGGAATCTGGCCAACTTCTAGGCTTTATTGTTTCGCTTCAAGGGATCAAGGTAGATCCTTTAAAGGTCGAGGCGATTCTTAATCAGCATCTGTGGTCGCAACCAATCGAAGAAGGCATCATTGTATTTGATGATTGGTCCAGCTACGTGCCAGGCCATGAGGTTACACCACCTCAACATTCTTGGATCCTTTGGAGCCGGTAAACCCCACTCAACCTGAAACCTCAGTAAGGGAACCCTCTCAAGAAAGAAGGACACCAACAATGACTCATACTCGAATTGCTTCAAGTTGCCTCTCCTACATTTATTCAACTACCTCTTCACGCTACGAAGGACTGCGTCTGCCCAGTTAAAGAGCCCAGGCTCAGTACACTCTATGGCGTATTGAAAGTAGCTCTAGAGAGCCATGTGTGTAGAAGCGCTCCCAGCCATACGAGCAATGGTGAACAAAATAGTGCAAAGGGTCAAATCCCGCACCCCCCAAATGGCCACCTTTCCTTTGCTCCTTTCTGCCTCTGGAACATAGTGAAAATGACAATATTCACTCATAGGCAGCCCACCACCTCTACTACCAGTCAGGCTCGCGTGGTACCCACGCCGTGACAGTCCTGTCAAGATGTAAACATCCTCGATATCCAAGGACAATGTGTGGACCCCCACGTGGAATACTTGTTGGTCCGCGTCCCACATATGCACAAGGTACTCCAATAGTCTGACTTGGGCCCTCATACCCAGGATATGAAAGAATTTCAGGAGACCACGGTCTCGCAAAGTGGCAAGGGTGTCTGGTTTATTCCTGGCAATAGTATCATCTTCTTCATGCTCTCTTTCACACCATTCTAGAACCATGGTGATAGCCAAATACCTACATAAGAAACATAAGGAGAAGGTCAACAACTCTATTCAAGATTTGGTATCTTTTTCATTGAGCAAACTTCAAAGAAATTTTTCACTTTGTGGTTCTTGCAGGTGCCCTTTAGGCATAGTGCGAGGTTCTCGCAGGTGCCTTTGGGGCCACCTGCGAGAATGATGCATTCTCACAGGTCCCATGTGCCTGGCCTGCGAGAATGGCTGAGCGCAAATTTAACCCCTAAAATGAACTCAAAAACATGAATTTTACCAAGAAAATGAAAAATTGAACCATGAAAATATAGAGGACAAGGAGCTTACCTCACTGCCAGAGATGGTTCATCGAATGGATGCGCGTACCTCCCGCAATCAAGCGCCGAAATTTAAGGGCAAAAGAGGGGTTTTGGGCTAAAATATTGGCAAAGTTACAATGACTATGGTAAAAAGAACTTTTACCCACTTATATTTACTTTTACCATTTGTTTTTGGTTTTTATAATTGTTTTATTTATTAAACCTAATGCCTAAT
>ML809742.1:85324-116938 GCA_009831015.1 Picea engelmannii | reverse complement strand
AATTATTTTATTATTTTTATAAAAATGGTCGGTGAAAGGATTTTAGTGGTTACGATTAAGACTATTTTGTATAATATTAAACATGAATAAATAAAGTTAATTGCCGCAAGTTACGGGTTTTTTTAATAAAATGTATAATGAAACCCATAAAAATATATTTCTAATATCTACTTAAATATCTATTTCAAATCATGCATACTCCTTTATGTAAAGTGTTTTCAATATTAACTTCTAGGGATAGCATAGTTGGTGAGACATGCTTATACACTTTTGGTAGTATGGGAGATCATAAGTTTGATATGAGGAGGTTATAAGTTCAAGTCTTATGTCTTTGAGGTTGTGGTTTAATATCTTTATCATTCACTAATTTGGAAAAATAGAAAAAATATTGATGAGTTTCCCTAATAAAACTTAAAATTGAGGTTTTTATTGCTTTTCAAGAGCCCTCTAACCTTTCAGAGAAGAGGTTAAAACTATTTTCAATGCAAATGAAAATTAATATAAAAAAACACTTGTCAAATTTGAAATAGAAATTATTTCATATTTTTTTCATTTGAAGGGCAAGGAAAAATTTCTTAATATATTCACTTTTCATTGTTTTTTAATGGATTGGAAATTTCCTTGATAAATTTTACTTTTTATTTTTTTATTGTTTTTATAAGTTTTTTCATTTATTAATCATTTCCCCTATATCTTAATAATAATAAAAATATGTTAAGAATTTTTTTCTCTATATCAAAGTAATAAAAAAAAGAATGTTACCAATTTTTCATATGTCAAGTCAGTTCAAAAAAAGAATTGTTATATTTTTCTACAAATACAATCATATTTTTATGGAGCTTATGCATGCATGCATATTCTATTTATTAAACTCACAGAGATGAAAGATCAAAAGGTGAATTCTCTAAACACCAACAAGAAGGAGTGTTGTGAATTCGAAGTGAATTCTCTAAACACCAACAACAACTACCTTTGTGAATTCGAAATTAGGAGGCAACTCTTCCCAAGTTCTGGATTTGTTGTAGGTTTATCTTTGTTCCTCTCATCTTTGTTATTTTCGAACAGGGCAATTTTCAGTTCTCTATCTTCTCTATGGATTTGTTTTGTGTTAATGTATTTTATTGTTGTTTCTTCTGCAGCATCATCGTGTCCATTCTCGGGAGATGTATATTTGTTTTCGAAGTTTGTCCCAATATATGTTAGTGTGGCTTGTTTTTCTCTAGACTGGATATAAGTGAAAATATCAGGAAGATGTATATTTGTATTCGAAGTTTGTCCCAATATATGTTAGTGTGGCTTGTGTTTCTCTCGACCGGATATAATATGCAAGTAACAAAACAGAGCTATTACCTACGCACTGGGGTGGAGAGCTCCGCAGAAGACCCACCAATAAAAACGCAGTTGATTCAGTTCATAATTCTTTTCTTTCTCTTGACCAAGAAGCAAGAAAAGCAAAGACAAGCTTTGAATATCATTGAGATCACAAGCAAAGATAGGCTTTGAATATCATTGAGATCACTCCCTTTCTTCATGCTTCTGATTCAATACTGTATGCCCATCGGAAACTTCTTTAGTAGTAGTCAACCGAGATCCTTATATAGAGCTCAATCAAGCAAGATCCTTATATAGAGCTCCTTAACCATTTCGTAAGGGAGATCCTTATATAAAGCTCTGTTATTCTGTTTCATCTATTCTTGTGCCTTGTATATGGCTCTTCTTGTTCCTGTGAACTATTTTTACTGAACTTTTGGAGATTAATTAGTTAAAAGTTAATTTTTTTTTATAATAAACAGGTTATACAATAATTATTTTATGAATGAAATTTTTATTTTTATTTTTATTTTTCATATGAAAAATATAATTTATTTTAACATGTAAATTTAAAAAGGTTACAATAAAGTTAGCCTTTCAATTTGAAATATAACTATTTCCTTCAAATTTGATCCGTGATCCCTACATTTACTTTATTTTTCACCTTTTCAATCTCCATATTCTTTGTACTCACGTTATCTGAACCCACGTTATCGCTCGCTACCTTCGGCATGCATAATTATTCCATACTACTCTTTATCCGAGCCCTTTACAGATGGCCTAGCTTTATGGCTTTTTTATTTTTATATCATATAATTCAAATCACTTACCCAATCTTCCATTGAAATAGATGTGCCGTTAATAACGGGGAAATGTTAGATGAGATCGTGATATTGTAAATCGGTAAGCCTACCTATACTTGTGGAGCATATAATGAATATTGATTATGGTGCATGAGATTCTACATAATAATAAGATGACGTGGACAAATGTTACATTTATTCATGATGGACGCTTCATAATGATGAGAGACATAGAATTCCAAAAGTATCTCAATCTGCATTGGGGTTAAAAAAATGTAACATAACTACTCAATTCAACACCAACCAAGAACAATAACCCATTATGTAAAGTGTCAACAACCCTTTCGTAATTCCATAAATTTATTGGAGTTTAATAAAGTCAAACATAAGATTTTATCCTACCAATCCAAGGAGGATACAATGATAGTTAGCTTTTGGGTTGTTAGTCAAAGATTTCATTGAGACCCTTTCCCTGGTTTTTTTTAAGAAAGATTAATTCTACTTTTTGGATGTTTAATTTTTTTTTTTTTTTTTTTTTTTGAAATTGTTGATAAATGATTGGATTTGCATATTTGAATGGTGAAGTTTGTATAATTCGAGTGTTCATTCATTTATACATTCAGAAATGTAATTTAAACAATAAAAAATAACGATTTAATCGAAACTTACTTTGCCCACTTCGACAAAAAACCCAAAAGATAGAACATAATTTCTATTGTTGGAACTAAAGAACTAAAAACATTGATTTGTATATAATAAAAAATATCATATATGTCATGATCTGATTGGACAACAAATTGAAAGTCTTATTGTCAATTTCACTATTCCCAATGTTTTATATGTTAGCATATCCAAAGTTTTTTATTATCTACTATTTTTCTGATTTTTTACTATTTTTTTGAAACGTTTAGATATCCAAAGTTTTAAGCATCTAGAGTCACTTTTTTATTACTTGACTTCATATTATTTAAGAAATTAAACAAATATATATTAAATTTGAAGTTATATTATTGTAATTATTTAGAAAGTGATTTTATATATTGTTTATGTACATTATAAATAATTATCTAATTTATATATTTTATAACATATTTTTGACTATATTGTATTTATGAATAGTTCAATAATGTAATTTATATAAGGTATAATTAACATAATGTCAAATATTTAGGGAGGTATCTAAAAAGGATAATTAATGTATTGTGGTCATATTCATAAAATAATAAGGTTCAATAGTTTTTTGTGTTTAAAATCAATAATTACACATTAAATTTAATGGACATTACTCATTAAATAAGGATCACTAGGTAGTCAATGGATATTAAAGGTAATAGTAGGGGTAGTTAGCATAGATCCCTAAGAATACTTTTTTTCCACACAAAATTTCACTTTATATTTATATTGAAATATAAACTAATCACATATCATACTTTTACATCAAAATAACCCTTTGGATGCCTTGGACTGTTACATCACCCAAAAACTCTTTTGTGGGAACCAAATCCCTTGTAGAGACTCCAACTAAACTCCAATAGAACAAAAAGTACATAGATCTAAAAAAGGAAATACATATTACCCGTTGCGTAAAGCTACACAAAAGGGCACCCCAAAATCTTCATAAATGTTCACTGTAGCCTCTCCAAAGACTTCTAATACAAATTTAAGAACATAGTTGGACACTGATGACCCTCTTCACATAGATAGTATGCAATAATCCTTGGTTACTTTTGGAGATCCTGTTTGGATAAATTGTCCGCCTCTTGATTATATTCTCTATAAACATGAGCAAAAGAAATATTATTGAAGAGCATTATAAGATCAACTATCATTTCCTTCCAAGAGTCTAGGGTGACCACATGTAGTGTACCTTTACCCTTCAACCAATCTGTGACTATTTTAGAGTCTCCATGGACAAGTATATCTTAGAATGAGAGCCGAGATGCCAAAGTAAGTAATGCCCATACCCCCATAAGCTATGCTCTAGTATTTGTTCCATGCCCACAATTTAATGTCCATTTATAAGTTGAATGTTCACTGATCTTTATCACCCCGCCTGCCCCACTGTTTTTTACCATTATGTTGCATAGCCCCATCAAACCACCCAATAATACTTTGACCAATTGTTATACCAGCATGAGCTCACGACATATGTTCTTTTACCTTTTTCTTGGTTTCACCCACTGTGCCTAATGTTTTGTAGACCACCTTCTGGATAGAAGGATTTCCTGACTCAAAAACGGAGAAGTTTCTTTCTAGCTAGATATACCAACAAACAAAGGCCGGCATAGTAGGATATGATCGATATTGGACATTCCAATTTTTAAAACACTCTACCACTGATGCACCATTCCACCTAGTTGTAAGAGATTTTGTTTCTTTAATCCTATCCTAGACAAAAATAGTAAATGGGAAACCTACAAATACATGATTTAAAAACTCTCAATTGCTCTTACATAGATAGCAAAGACCTAGTCCAATATGTCCTCTGAGTTGTAAATTCTCCCAAGTGAGAATTTTATTTTCTGCAGCCAACCAAACAAAGAATTTGATTTTTAGAGGACATTTCCATAACCATAAAATCTTCCTCCATCCTCCAACTAAATTTTTCCATTGTTTTGACTCTAAGGCATCAGACACATTTTTAACTGATAGTTGGCCAGAATAGTCACCACCCATCCATTTTAAAACATCTGGCTTGTCTAGCAGCTGGACTCCGGAATCGATTAAGGCTCTTTTGGACATCTCCCATTCTAACGCTAAATCTCCCGTTGGGCCCAAATCATCATTGGTTAGCCAAATAGAGAAAATCATGCCAAGATGTAGCTTGCTTCTAGCCTAACACAAATAATAAATGCTTCTCAAATTTAGATTTGTTACCAGATCTTCAGACAAGATCGAGGCATTCCCCATGCCCGGGATCATATCTTTTCCAACAATAATGGACTGTCCCGAGCCTGGACTCCATGCAAGCTAGTGTAAAATAATATGCAAGGATTTAAGTCTGAGATCCCTACACTGCAACATTTGTAGCCGATCTCAACCACCTTGCTATTGTCCTGTGAGAAATATACTTGTCTTTTATGACACGATGCCATATGCCATTTTTCATAAGAACCCTCATGTAGCGCACCTTTTCTGGCTACCAAGGCTTAAACGCTCTTAAAATAAATCTATAACACCACTCTCATACATAACTCATACAGGTATTATATAATCCACATGCATTTAAACAAATAAACACATTTAAGCTCAGAGTAAAACATATTATTTACTACTATAATTAACAATGAATAGTGTTTCATATTAATTCATATACACAGTGGAAATCATGATAACATAAGCAGAAGAGTCATGCAAAACATGATTAAGCATAAACAGGTACTTATCTTTTAACAGTGGTAGAATCTAGCAACCAAGTGCATGCCTTCCACGAACCTCCCAGCCTTAGACCGCACTGCTCATCAGCTCAGCAGTGGGCACCCCCGAGCTGGGACTAAGCTCCACCCCAAGGAAAGGAATCCTAGGCTAGGCTGAGGTTACAGGGAAAACAACACAGAAAATCTGGAAGGAATCTTCCCAAGATGCCATCTTACGCCCACTACTACCAGACTCTCATTCCCCACGTGCATGTTCCGCCTGGGAGTATACACCTTCACAAGCACAGTCCATCGGTGCTAACCTCCCTCTCTGGGTCTCGGCAACAGGCCAGATCAGGAAGTCTCAGAGCCCGAAGCTGGTGTTGGACACTCTCTGGAAGAAACCTCTTCCAACAACAACCATCTCTCTCACCTAGAGAGGTCACACACAGACTCAATCACAACTCACACTGGCCATCAAGCCACGCGCAGTCCAGCTCTATGTGGTCACCTTAGCCAACCAAGAATACAAACACAGCCTCTCAAAGAGGCTCAACAATGGCTCAAAACCTCACAGTGATGGTTCACAGGAATGCATGATGAGTAATTCCCACAGGGGTCAACTCAGACTCCACAGCTCAGAACGGAGGTGAAACCGGTTCTTCAGAAACAAACACGGGCTTCTCGGTTCACAGAATAGAGGTGTACATGGATTTACAGAGCCAAACACAGGCTTTCCAACTGGTTCAACAATGGTGGAATGGTTCTGGGTCACGGCTTCGGGACAAAGCCTCCACACACGGGTTCGATCAGTTGGACAGAGGTTGCACACGGACTATGAAAGTCAACATGGGATTTTTGACTCTCAGGAACGCACGAGCATTTCTATGTAGGGGTCGGGTTGGTCATACTATCCAGGGCTTCGTACGTGTTCAGGCAATCGAGTAGAATGGAGGAGGAATCCTTCTCACGGCTCACCCTGGCCATTTTATTCGCATGGGTCGGGCCTGACACTTTTCACTCATGGAACTGCATGTGTTCCACCAGCACACATCACCCTTGTACGTCTTCCCTTGCCAGAAACTTAAGATAAAACATAGAATGCACATGTCTTTTTGGAATAATATTAAAATATTATTCCCAGGCTTAAGCCCCCTAGGATTAGCCCCTAGGTTCAACACTTAGCCCCTTTCCCACCTTCCAGCCCCTAATTCCTTGCCTTCTCTGTGGAAGCTCAGTCCCCCTTCACTCATTCATCATGGTCGGTCTGCACCTGGCGGTGTTTACAATTTTATTAAATGCTCTGCATACATACAAGTACAAAATCAGGCCCTTGGCCTCCAACCCTTAGGCTCTTTGGCCTAACAATCACATAAGCCCACTGGCTTATACAAACTTGGCTCACCAACCTATAACACATAATTACAATCTCTTTCAGAACATGGTTTGCAATGGGGCTCACCCTTGGGGACACTACAATCCCCCTCCCCTTATTTTTGCATTGTCCTCAGTGCAACTTACACTGTCTCTGCAAGCCTTTCAAAATTTTCAAAAAGATGCGGGTACTCTGCCCGCATAACCTCTTCATGCTCCCATGTTGCATTCTCAGGACCGTACTAGGTCCAGTGGACCTTTACAAGCTCTACGACTCGATTCTGGAGTTGTTTTCTTTTCCTGTCCAATATGCGCACAGGATGCACTTGCAGGACACCTTCTGGTTCCACCTGAACCAGATTCCAATCGATAACATGATTAGCATTAGGTACATATTTCTTAAGCAGTGAAACATGAAACACATTATGTACAGTCATAGATGCAGGTAATGCAAGCATGTATGCAACTAGCCCAATCCTTTCCAGGATCTCAAATGGCCCATAAAATCTTGCTGCCAATTTGGCGAGACTTCCCAACCTCAAGGAACTTCTGTTAGTTTTCACTTTCAGGAAAACATGGTCACCCACTTTGAATTCTCTATGGGTTCTGTTACTGTCAGCGTAACTTTTCTGCCTATCCTGGGCAACTTTCAGATTCCGTTTAATTTTGATCATTTGATCTTCCATCTCTTTGAGCAGTTCAGGCCCAATGACTACTCTATCAACTGGATTATCCCGACTCACTGGAGTATTGCACTTTCTTCCATAAAGTGCTTCGAATGGGCTCATCTTCAACGATGCATGATACCCATTATTGTAGGCGAATTCTACCAAATGCAGGTAGTCTTCCCACCTTGATGGTTTATCCATCACATACATTCTCAGTATGTCTTCTATTACCCTGTTCACCCTCTCTGTCTGACCATCAGACTCAGGATGATGCGATGTACTAAAGTTCAGATTCGTTCTGAATCCTTTGAACAGTCCTTTCCATAAATTTGAAGTGAATTTCGGGTCCCTATCAAACACAATTGTCTTAGGAATTCCATGCAAGCATGCAAATTCTTTTAAAAAGATATCAGTAACATCAGCTGCCCTATGGTTAGTTTTTAGTGGAATAAAATGGGCAGCTTTAGTAAGCTTGTCCACCACCACCATGATTGAATCATGTTGCTTGCTTGTTCTGGGAAATCCTGTGATAAAATCCATTGTTACCATGTCCCATTTCCATTCAGGAATGGGTAAAGCCTGCAGCAACCCTGCTGGGTGCCTATGCTCAGCCTTAACCTTCTAGCACTCCATACATATGGTGATGTATTCAGTAATTTCATTCTTCAGACCCAGCCAAAAATAATGGCTTTTGACTGCTGCCACAGTCTTCTGATATCCAGGATGTCCATCATAAGCCACGTTATGCATCTCCTTTAGAATTGCCAACTTCAATTCTCAGACATTGGGTACATACACTCTGTTTTATACAGAAGTAAACCATCAATTCCCAAGGTGTAACTTTCCTTGGTCTGTGGTCTCTCACGCCGCTGTAGATTTGCTACTAAACCCCTGTACTGCAAATCAGTATTTGCAGCTTCTAAAATCTTGTCTTTCATCTCAGTCCTGTACATGCTAATGGCTGTAGCATGTAATTCGTGCACTTTTCTGCTGAGTGCATCAACCACCTTATTTTCTTTTGCTTTGATATGCTTGATATCAAAGTCATATTCACACAGAAACTCCAACCATCTGATTTGCCTGACATTTAAAGTCGGTTGATCAAATAAATACTTCATACCATTGTGGTCTGTTCTTAATTTGAATCTCCTTCCCATGAGGTAATGTCTCCATTTCCTCAATGCATGGACGATTGCTACTAGTTCTAAATCGTGAGTAGCATAATTCCTTTCATGCTCTTTCATCTTTCGGGACTCATAACAAATTACAAATCCCTCTTGGCTGAGAACTCCTCCCAACCCTTCCTTACACACATCGGTGCACACTACGTAATCCTTATTTGGATCTGCAATCTTCAGGATTGGAGCACTGGTTAGTAGCTGTTTCAATCGTTGGAAGCTACTCTCACATTCTTCAGTCCACTCGAACTTCTTCTCCTTCCTTTGCAAGGAAGTGATAGAATGAGCTATTTTTGAGAATCCGGCTATAAACCTCCTATAGTAGCCTGCCAGACCCATAAAAGATCTAAATTCTGCCACATTCCTTGGCGCTGACCATTCTCGGATGGCCTCAACCTTTTTAGGATCCACAGCGATCCCCGCTTCTGAAATAATATGTCCCAAGTAATGGATCTGCCTTTGATAAAATGAGCACTTGCTCAGTTTTGCATACAGTTGGTGTTCTCTCAACTCCTGCAGCACCATTCTCAGGTGTTTCTCATGTTCTTCCTCTATCTTGGAATACACCAAGATAAGGTCCAGGAAGACTATGACAAACTTGTCCAAATAATCTCTGAACACTCCATTCATTAAGCACATGAAAACAACATGCGTGTTTGACAATCCAAACGGCACCACTGTGAACTCATAATGACCATACCTTGTTCTAAAGGTGGTCTTGCTAATGTCCTCATCATTTATTCTCAGTTGGTGATATCCAGATCTAAGATCTATTTTTGAAAATATTTTCGCATCCTTCAACTGATCAAAAAGATCATCGATCCTTGGCAGAGGATACTTGTTCTTGACATTTACCTTATTCAATTGCCGGAAATCAATACACAGTCTTAGTGTCCCATCTTTCTTCTTCACGAAAAGGACCGGGGCTCCCCATGGTGACATGCTGGGGTGAATGTATCCCTTCTTTAGTAGCTCTTTGAGCTGTAATTGCAACTCTTTCAGCTCTGGCGTACTCATTCTATAAGGAGCCTTCGAAACTAGAGTTGCTCCCATCATCAAATTTATAGAAAAATCGATGTCCCTCTTTAGAAGTAGTCCAGGTACCTCCTGAAATATGTCCTTAAACTCTTTGAGTACCTCGTGTCCTTCCAGATTCGAGGCTACATCTCATAATGCTTCTTCCACTCGAGCTGCAAATAATTGACAGCCCTTCCGGTAACATTTCTTTAGATGCATGGCTGAGATTTCCCTAACAGCCACGGCTCTGGGAATTCCTTGGATTGTTACCTGATTTCCCTCTTCGTCCAGGCATGTAAACCTCTTGTTACGACAATCCACAAGGGCATGGTGTTGGTCCAACCAGTCCATCCCAATTAAGAAATCGTATGAGCCTAAAGGCAGAATGTTCAATTCAACCTTAATGCTCATTCCTTTCATGTCTACTGAACAGGACTTAACCAATTTAGTGACCTTCCTTTTGGTTCCCGTGGCTAACTGCACTAGCCAAGACTTTTCATGTTTGCTTCTCGTTAGATGCAAACTTTCCACCACTCTAGGATTTACATAACTATGGCTAGCCCCTAAATCAATTAAAATAACAAGTGGTCGGTTGTTAATCATACCTTCCACTTCAATCATGTGCAATTGAAATTCTGCTTGCTTGTTGTCCAGGGCTGCGTAGATCCTCAACATTCTACTACCCATATCTTCCATTGTTTCATCTTGCTAAACAGTATGAACAATCCTCGCTTTACCATTTTTATGGGGACAATCTCTGTACTTGTGGTTTCCTTGACAACCCCAACACTGAATGGGCGTCTATCTCTGTCTTTGTTCTCCCTCTTCAGTCATTCTCGGCTCTCTAAATGATGGTTGTCCCTAAATATTGTTTCTGAAAAAGGGAGGCTTATTTCCCTTCTGCCTATGTTCTTTCTTAAACCTCTTCTGGTCATCCCAAGCCTTCCGAAAGGTAGGCTTTTCTCTTTGTTGTTCGTATAGGCATTTCACCCTTCTTATGGTTTCTTCCATGGTCTTAGGATCATCATACTGAATATTGTCACCAATGGAAGGTGGCAGTCCACTCAGATACCTCTGAATCTTGACAGCCTCATCTTTGATGAATGGAACATACTTCAGTGGTTCCAAAAAACTTTGTTCATACTCATCAATGGTCATACTGCCCAACTTGAGTTCGAAGAACTCCTTCATCTTTCTGTTGTAGTACCTTTTAGTCAGGTATTTCTTCTCGAAATACCTCTTAAATTCCTTCCAAGTGACCTCTTTCTCTCTGATGTGTTGCACCTACACAAACTGATCCCACCACATGGATGCTTTTCCTTTCAGTTGATACATTGCAATTCTTCCTTCTGCATGGGCAAAATAATTCTACAGTTGGAAGTATATCCTCATGCTAAGCAACCATGTCTCGACATCTTCCTTCTTCTTATGTTMTCCATCGAATGTTGGAGGTTTAATCTTGTTCATCTCCCCTTTCAATTCATCCTTTCCAGATTTTCGGTGTTTTCTGGTAGGAGACGAGCTTGAACTACTGTGTGTTTCCTTACCAAAATGCTTCGGGGAGAGACGATAATGTCTGTTACCACTCCTCGATATTCTTCTCCTCTCAGGGGTTCTGACACTTCTTGATATGCTTGTGTCACTCTCTTTTTCCAATTTCTTCTCTATTCTTTCTAGGCTCTTCAACATTTTTAAGTTGAATTCACCCTGTCGATCCCTGATTTTCATGAGCTTTCGACTATCAACTAGGCAAGCCTAGGCATCTTTCTGCAATCCTTCGATGAGTTTCATCATATATCCTTCCTTATCCTTCTCTTTTCCGTGCCCATTGGAGTTTGATCCTTCCACTTCCACATTGACATCCCTTCCTTCTCGTTCGTCCTCTGTTTCGGGGGCAATTTGCATCCTTTCCCACTCCATACTCGGCGTTGGTTAACTGGAGTTCTGACTCTCATTGAACTCTGCACATGCACTGTGCAATTCAATTCGAAGTTTGTCAGGCCATTAAAACTTCACGAACAATCCACAACATTTATAAGCCAATACGAACAAGAACAAAAGATGTTTTGATTCAAATAAGTTTTCTGAGCTCTCGTTCAACTCTGCAAATTCCATGTGATGCGGGTATGGCTCCCTCCTCGCTAGCGTCTTCTATGCATGACCATAGTCTATGGCTAAGTGCTAGCACTCCTTTGCTACTCGCACCTTCGAGAGTTGTGGCGTCCAACCCTGGAACCTCCCTTTCACGAAACCCTGAGAAGTGATGTTGACTTTCTCCTTGCATTCTCGCTACTCGCGAGTTTCAATGTTGGGCTCCCATGCTCTTATCTCGAGAATCCCCGAAATCATGAATTACTTTATTTTTCGGGCCCACAGCACAGTTGTCACCCTTCACCACCCTGGCACGTGGTATGTTCAGGACGGTCCACGTCACCTTCGGTGACATCATCGGGTCCCACCACTCTCACCTGTCTTCTCTACTCACTGGCACATGGTACGCATTCATGCGCCCACATCCATTCCAAGCAAGGAATCCAACAGTCAGATCCCCTCCTCAGATCAATGACGCAAATATTTTCAACATTTCAGGGTTTTGGGCATTGGAAGTTTGTGCAACCCACATTTCGAACCTCCATCTGCCGAAATCCCAAATTCACTGTTTACTAAACTACTTGATCCAACAGTCAAGTTCTTGTCCCCATGATCTACGGTGTAGATATTTTCGGCATTTTTTTGGGTTTTCAGGAGTTCGCATATCGTGATTCCCACACTCCTGTGCAATTCAAGAGGGATTTAAACCCTGCACACACTCTCTAGATCTGATGGTCATGAGGTTTCACCTTCCCTCCCGAGCAGATCCTAAGGTTCTAACACTATTGGTGTGGAGACCTATCTCCCCATGGCCATAGACCACACCAGCTGCGGTTTCACACGCTGCTAAACCTCATGAGTTTAAAAACTCGTCAAGCAACTCCTTGACACTTTGGAGCAAACCACGGTCCTAAATTGGCCTTCTAGACCCAATTTCCCTCATACTCTCGGTCCAAAGACCGCTCCACTGGCCCATCTAGGCTCAGTGTCGAAACCTTGGCTCTGATACCAAACTATAGCGCACCTTTTCTGGCTACCAAGGCTTAAACGCTCTTAAAAGAAATCTATAACACCACTCTCGTACATAACTCATACAAGTCTTATATAATCCACATGCATTTAAACAAATAAACACATTTAAGCTCAAAGTAAAACATATTATTTGCTGCTATAATTAACAATCAATAGTGTTTCATATTAATTCATATACACAGTGGAAATCATGATAACATAAGCAGTAGAGTCATGCAAAACATGATTAAGCATAAACAGGTGATTATCTTTTAACAGTGGTAGAATCCAGCAACCAAGTGCAGGCCTTCCACAAACCTCCCAGCCTTAGACTGCACTGCTCATCAGCTCAGCAGTGGGTCACCCCTGAGCTGGGACTAAGCTCCACCCCAAGGAAAGGAATCCTAGGCTAGGCTGAGGTTACAGGGAAAACATCACATAAAATATGGAAGGATTCTTCCCAGGATGCCATCTTACGCCCACTACTACCAGACTCTCATTCCCCACATGCCTGTTCCGCCCAGGAGTATACACCTTCACTAGAACAGTCCATCGGTGCTAACCTCTCTCTCTGGGTCTCAGCAACAGGCCAGATCAGGAAGTCTCAGAGCCCGAAGCTGGTGTTGGACACTCTCTAGAAGAAACCTCTTCCAACAACAACCACCTCTCTCACCTAGAGAGGTCACACACAGACTCAATCACAACTCGCACTAGCCATCAAGCCACGCGCAGTCCAACTCTGCATGATCACCTTAGCCAATCAGGAATACAAACATAGCCTCTCAAATAGGCTCAGCAATGGCTCGAAGCCTCATAGTGATGATTCATGGGAATGCATGATGAGTAATTCCCGCAGGGGTCAACACAGACTCCACGGATCAGAACGGAGGTGAAACCGATTCTTCAGAAACAAACACAGGATTCTCAGCTCACAGAATAGAGGTGTACATGGATTTACAGAGCCAAAAACAGGCTTTCCAATTGGTTCAACAATGGCAGAATGGTTCAGGGTCACGGCTTCGGGATAGAGCCTCCACGCACAGGTTTGATCAGTTGGACAGAGGTTGCACACAGACTATGAAAGTCAACACGGGATTTTTGACTCTCAGGAACGCACGAGCATTTCTCTGTAGGGGTCGGGTTGGTCATACTATCCAGAGCTCTGTATGCATTCAGGAAATTGGGTAGAATGGAGGAGGAATCCTTCTCACGGCTCACCCTGGCCATTTTATTCGCATGGGTCGGGATTGACACTTGTCACCCATGGAACTGCATGTGTTCCACCAGCACACATCACCCTTGTACGTCTTCCCTTGCCAAAAACTTAGGCTAAAACATAGAATGCACATGTCTTTTTGGAATAATATTAAAATATTATTCTCAGGCTTAAGCCCCCTAGGCTTAGGCCCTAGGCTCAACACTTAGCCCCTTTCCCACCTTCCAGCCCCTAATTCCTTGCCTTCTCTGTGGAAACTCAGTCCTCCTTCACTCATTCATCGTGGTTGGTTTGCACGTGGTGGTGTTTACAATTTTATTAAATGATCTGCATACATACAAGTACAAAATCAAGCCCTTGGCCTCCAACCCTTAGGCTCTCTGGCCTAACAATCACATAAGCCCACCGACTTATACAAACTTGGCTCACCAGCATATAACACATAATTACAATTTCTTTTAGAACATGGTTTGCAATGGGGCTCAGCCTTGGGGACACTACACCTCCACATCATATTAGTCATCAAGGCCCTATAAAAACTGTAGAGGTTTCTCAGACCCCAAATCTCTAAGAATACGTATGAGAGAGTATATGTACACATGCATATTGATGCATTAAGCATATTGGATACTATATTGTACTTGGATATAGCATATTGAGTAATTGATGGTGTTACCACGTGTTAAGGGTTTTCCCTTCAATCTTGGTGTTGATTATCATATGGATGCATTTGTTAGTCAGAAGTTTATATTTTATCTACTGGTGTTCTTAACAAGTGATATCAAAGCATTTTCCTTGGCCAATGAGAAGATTTTTTTATTTTTATTTGTGTTTCTTTTTCAAGTTTTCTTATGGCAAGTTTTTCTCTCTACTAGTGCCACGAGAAGCATAGTGATCATGAAAATTTAAAATTGGGGACATAACAAAAATTATAATAAGTATCATAGGATTTACAACTATTTTAAGTCGTGGCCCAAAACCCTTGTGAGAAATTCTTGCTACACAATTATATCTCTATTTATGAATCAGATTCCATTAGTCTCAATATCATTAGAAGTAGAGTGGTCACAACATTTAAGAATTGGGTTAATGATAGAGATTTTGACAACTATCATGCAAGTTACAATCATTTTAAGTTGTGACTCAAAGCACTTGTGATATTGTAGGAGGATTAGTGTTTTTAGAAGTACAGTGAGCATGGCATCTCGGTTTTGGGGTCATAATAAAAATTATGAGGAGTATCAACAAATTTACATTGATTTCAATTTGTGGCATTAAAACCATCACAAGAAATTTTTGGGATGAACTTTTATATATTTTTTCAACCATATTGCAACAATACCAATGTCACTTTGATCTAAGCAGACATCATTGGCCACCCACCTCTTCCACTGACTCAACAAAATTCTCCATCTTGATAGTTTTTTTTATCTATAGTTTTTCAGGTCCTAAACTTTTGGGGCCATTTTGAGGCCTTAAATGATGTGTTTTGGCATTTTGGGGCTTGAGGTTTTAATGGAATGCTTAGGCTTGCCAAAAATTGTAGTCCTCAGTTACATATTTTTAACCAGCTATTGTGCACCTCAAACAAAGATCGTATACAAAAATTTCACCCCTGGGAATTTGAGGTATCAACTCGCCACCTTAGTGCCAACAATCCTTTTGGTGCTTCATCTCATAGGGTTAGGTTTTTGGATATTTAGGGTTTAGTACTTTATGTTAAAAGACGATTTCAGCCTAATGTAATGTTTTCTTGTGAATGAGCATTGTTGACACCTCTCTCTTAACATATAAGATACAACCATTCTAGCTAGGTTGTATTTATTTGCATTTCATGGTCTTTTCCTATTTCATTTATTAAGAGAAAGTGGTTCTCAATATAGTACTATGCTCCCTACAATATTTTTGTGTGTGTGTTTCCATTCATATTCATGCATTTCATTCCATTCTCTATACAATCCACATCAATGGTATTGGATCAATCTTCTCTTTATTGATTCATAATGCATGTCCCTGATGAGTTCAAGGTATAGAGAGTTGGGCCTCAAACAATTTTTCTTGGGGAAGACCACTCTCGTCTTCCTAAGTGGTCTCCCATGGCATATGAAAACATAGATGACGAAGTAGGAGATCTTATCAAGCTATTGCTCGAGGAATCCCTCATGTGACAAAGGAACGAGATGATGGAAAGTTTCACCCAAATCCTTTGACAACTACCAACAACGATCAATACAGCTTCAACAAGCAACCATTTTGGAGGTGTGACACCCTTCAATGTACAAGTTGACTTTGAAATTCCTTTATTTGAAGGAAATATAGATGAAGATTCTTTTCAGAAATGATTAAATCTGTTAGAGGTTTATTAATCTGTTCAAAAAATTCCAAAGATAAAACATATCAATTCTTCACTCCTTAAGGCCCTTCACCATGTCAAATATTGGTGTGAACAATACTGTAACATACATGATGAACATGAGTCTACAACATTTAGGATGTAACCCACTTGGGAAACTTGTGTTGATGCCCTTAAGGATGAATTCTACCCTACTGGGAATGATGATGACTGGTACATGAGATTGACAACTTTACATTTGGAGAGAGACCATATGGTGTCATAGTACACTGATATCTTCGACGTGATCAAACATGGGCATCTAAGACTCTAAGGGGAACTTGGTTTTGAAGTATCCTAACTACCTACATAGGTAAATCAAAATAGATACGGATTTCTTGGACATCTCCTCATTAGGAGTTTGTTATCAATATTCTATCAAAATCAAGCATAAATTTATGTAGAGGAATAAGTGAGAGATTGGGTCTGCAAATACACCACGATAGAAGCATGGAAAAGGTGTCCCCAACTCACAAAACAAAGGATAGAGCAAGGATATCCAACCTCAAGAAAACCAATCCAAGTTGCATGCAAATAAGGGTAACAGGAGGTTGAAGATGGACACTAGAAAGTGGTGTGAATTCCACAAAAGAGCCTAGCACAACATTGATGAATGCCACTTGAAAAAATCATTGTTTGTTGAGATGAAAGAAAAAAAATCAAACTCTGGCTCAAACATTGTTTCAGAGAAGGATAAGGGAAAGTAGATCATTGATGTGGAACCCAATGCTACCATTGCAACTACAAATATCCAACCAAAAGAGTTAGAGGATCCTAAGGAGGGGGAGCACCTCTTCCATTCACAAATTTGGGTGAAGGGAACTCCATTACATTTTGTTATTGAAACAAATAACAAAAATAACATGATATTGATGAAGRTCATCAAGAGATTGAAGTTGTTGACAATACCACACCCCAACCATACACCAACATTTGGTTAAGCCATGGACGAGATCTCTATATTATCCAACAATATCACTTTTCTTATGAAATCAAACCCATCAAAGATAAAGTAGTGTGTGTAAGTAGAACATTATTATAGTGAGAACTAGATTCCATACTTAAAATAGGATTTGTTTATGACATATTCTAGAGTTTGGTGTACAACATTAATGGAGTTTGGTGTACAACATTAATGGGCCATACGTATAATAGTTTATAACTAGAATATTTTTTTCCAAATAACTATTCAATGAGAAATCTAAAGAAATCAATATAGTAACCCTTATGAATCGTTTTTCTTGTATCTCTATCATTATATCTAAGACAATAAGTTTAGTACATGGTATTGGTGGCAAACGAGAAGGAAAATATCACAAAAGTGTTGAGAAAATAAAAGGGCTCTAATAATAAAACCAAATTCAAACTTGAGTTGATTTTTGTCAATCCATTTATTATTATTTCAAGAAAAACACATGCTTGTGGGGGAAATGGACTCTATTTTTGTAATTTGTGATTTTGTTTCATAGATATACCATGTCACGACATTAAACGAATTGGAAAATAACCTCACATTTTAGTCATTGAAGATTTTATGAGTATGAGAACTTTTCAAACCTAGTACCCATTATAATTTATGATTACTTTTGATCATAAACTTGAAAAATCTTCAAATATAGTGATTGCTATGCTTGATATGTTAAATTTATTATTTTGATTTCAAATAAAAATAAAAAAACACAATTACTAAATATTAAATATTAAGTTTTTGAATTTTTTTATTTTTATATTTAATTTAAACAATTTTATATTCAATTCATTAATTACATATCATAGAAAGTTCATGACAAAAATAGCCCCACATTTTATTCATTGAAGATTTTATCAGCATGAAAACTCTTCAAACCTAGCACCCATTACAATTTCAGATTGCTCTTGATCATAAACTTGAGAAATCTTCGATGCTTGACATGTTCATAATTGAGAATGTTAAGTGTGAGAGGTGTCCAAACTTGATTTCAATTTATTTTAAAGTACTATAGCTACTAACTATTTGTAAAGGAATAAAACTAGTTCTGAAAGTTCATTAATAGGTATATGAAACAATAATTTTGTACTTCATGAATTTATTTTCTTCTTATTTTCTTCTTAGATTCTTTAGAATCTAAGAATTTCTGTTATTTTAGATTTTATAATTTATAAAGCATTTAAAAAATATTAATTAATAATATAATTTTATAGTTCATAAAATATTTTAAAAAATATTAATAATATAATTCAAATTAATGAAAAAAATGAATTTATATATATTATCAAATAAATTTCTATTAAAACTTTAAAGTGACATGTCATCTAATTATTTGTGGAATATAAAATAAATTTGAAACTACCATAATAGGATCATGATATATTACTTTAGAATTGCATACCAAGTACATGTGATATGCAATATTGCTTATCAATTATTAATTTGGGACAATTTTTTTCATCTGGGTTGGGAGGGACTCAATATGTATTCACTATGTCAGAAAAGCTGAAAATATCTCTCATTTGTATTTAGATTGCAATTTTATTAAATTTGTTTGGCATAGGCTTACCCTCACCCTTAAGCTACAAACTACATGGGCAGGCTCCACATTGCATGCTTGTCTGGAGAACTGGTCAATTGAGGAATTTAAATTATCTCAGCTTTTGACTTTGGTCTCCTGGTATATATGGTTGGTTCGCAACAAGGCAATCTTTAAGAACACACATTCCTCCATTAAATTTGTTTGCTTTAGATATTGGGTGATCTGGAGATTCCAAGGAATAGGAGGATACATACTTCTTGGTTCATTCAACCTACTTTACACCTTGGATGGAACATTGCCTGGTTTGATGGCGCTTCTCAAAATGTTGGACTTCACTGTGGTGCTGGCGGTCTGATAAAAAGGTTGGATCACACAAAGATCACTTGGACTTTTAACTGTGGAGCAGGTTCTAATACCAAAGATGAACTCCTTGGAGTGTGGGCTACCCTTCTAATGGCTACTAGACACAATATTTTGGAACTACAAGTAATGGGAGACTCCAAGATCATCATTGATTGGTTAAACAACAAAGGTAAGCTATAAGTCATTGCGCTTGAATGCTGGAAAGATAGGATTACCGATCTCATCAAGGCCTTCACTCAGATCTGCTTCTCACATGTTTACAGAGAAACAAATGAGGAGCCCGATATACTGTCCAAAATGCTTTAACAAGACTGACAGATGTTTTGATATATCAACTTTGGACAGAGGAACAAGAGAGACCCCCAAAGTGTATTACTCTATTATAGTCTTTAAAATCATAGTCCCAGACTTGTTCTTTTATATAGTTTATTTTATATGTAGTATAAGATCGATAAACTATTAGCTAGAATGGATGTGGAGATTCAAATATAAATCTTTTATTATACTTGTGGTCATTGGAATAGTTAGATGTGAATGGAAGAGTAAATATCTTTTTTTTAATAGCACTAAATTGTATTTTTTAGTTACAAAACTATATTATAGTACAATGAAAAAAAATTCTTAAAAAAAATATTACTTGTTAATTTTTAAATTTTCTTGTTTTTTTATTATTTATTTGGAATTTCACTTTCATTAAATTTCATAAGTTTTGAAAATAATAAAAAAATATTACAATAAATAAATAAATAAATAATTAACAAATTTCATGAAATAGATTTCTATTACATCTTACTTCATACACACATTTACTATAAGAACGATGAATCACAAGTCATATTCAAGCTTACTATCAGCAAGTGGACAACTCAAAATTTATCTTACTACAAAGCAAAAGGACAACTCAAAATTTATCGAAACTAAAATTACATATATACAAGTTTATAAAAATATAAACTAAATTTAAAACTACCATATTGAGTATGAGATGTTTTGTTTGTAATTTTTGAATTTCTTTTTTAACAATTTATTTAAATTTTCTTGAAATGTTTTGTTTATAATTTTTGAATTTCTTTTTTAATAGTTTATTTGAATTTTCTTAATATTTTATCTTTTATTTAAATTTATATTTCATTTGAATTTTCTTAATATTTTATCTTTTATTTAAATTTACTCGATATTTCATTAGTGTTAGAATCTCTTATTATAATTTTAGTGTTAGAATCTCTTATTATAATTTTAACTGAATAAAAAAATAATTAACAAATATTATAAATAAATTTATATTTGCATGTAGCTTTCATACGTCATAGGCTTACTACTAGAATGAGGAAACATATGGCAGACACAAGCTTTCTACAATAAAAAGGATAACTTAAAATTCATTCCATCTAAAATTACATACATATTAAAGTATATGAAAGTATATACTAAATTTAATGCTGGCATATTCAACTTTTTCATGTGGCTTTTTTGAAATTCTTTATTTTTTACGAATTTTTTGTAATTTCATGTGACTTCTTCAAAAAAATTATTTTTGTATGGTTGTTTTGTAATAGAGTTAGTTTTTTTATATAATAATAGAAAATTATGATTATAATTTTAGATAACAAAAAATTATTTATTTTTATTATACTTTTAAGTGAAATGTTTATATTATTATTTTGTAAATTTAAATAAATCATAATTGTTAATTCATAAACTTTATTTTAATAAATAAAAATCACTTATTATTTGTTAATTTTTTATTATACTTTTAGTGAAATGTTTATATTATTATTTTGTAAATTTAAATGAATTATAATTGTTAATTATAAATTTTATTTTAATAAATAAAAATTATTTATTATGACTATAATTTTAGATAACGAAAAATTATTTATTATTATTATATTTTTAATTATATATATATATATATATATATATATATATAATTTTGTAAATTTAAATGAACTATAATTATTAATTCATAAACTTTATTTTAATAAATAAAAATCACTTATTGTTTGACTTAACTAATGGACATATAATAAAAATCATTTATTGTTTGACTTAATTAATTGTTTGACTTAACTAATGGACATACAAATATATGAATATTAATTAAATTTAATGTTGTAATACTCAATGCATGAAAAGATTAATATAGCTTCTTAGAATTTCTTTATTTTTTTTATGTTTCATTGGAATATAGTAGAGTTAATATCCATTATTTCTTACATAATAATAGGAAATTATAATTACAATTTCAAATAAATAAAAAAATATCTATTTTTATTGTATTTTTAGTGATTTATTTTAATACACAAAAATATATAATATGGTGTTTATATCAATATTTTGTAAATTTAAATGAATCATAATTGTTAATTCATAAACTGTATTTTAATGAATAAAAATCACTCATTATTTGGCTCAACTAATGGATATACAAATATATGAGCATCAACTAAATTTAATGTTGCAATACTCAATGCATGAAAAGTTTTATGTGGCTTCTTCAAATTTCTTTATTTTTGTATGGCTCAACCAATGGATATACAAATATATGAGCATCAACTAAATTTAATGCTGCAATACTCAATGCAAGAAAATTTCCATGAGGTTTCTTCAAATTTCTTTATTTTTGATGGTTTCCTTGGAATATAGTAGAGTTAGTATCCATTATTTCTTACACAATAATAAGAAAGTATGAATACAATTTCAAATGAATGAATTTTATTTTTATTTTTATTGTATTATTAGTGGTTTCTTTTAATACACAAAAATATATATGATGTTTATATTATTATTTTGTAAATTTAAATGAACCATAATTGTTAATTCATAAACTATGTTTTAATGAATAAAAATCACTTATTGTTTAGCTCAGCGAATAGATATACAAATATATGAGCATCAAACATAAACATGGTTTTATGTGTATTGCAATGAAATCAATTGAGAATAATATTGTAGGGGAAAAAGTTAATTAACTATAATTATGATTAATAATTTATAATAAATTGTAATATTAGGAATCAATTATTAGTATTATTATTATTATAAGTATCAGTGATAATGAATCACGGATCAAATAGTGAAGGTAGATCTCATCATGATACGTGGACAATGTCAAGAAGAACTTTTAAGATAATAAACCACAAGATAAATTAGCAAACTGAGAATCTAAGAATTAATAATAATTATTAATTATGAAGTAATTATATTTTAATAACAAATTATTGTTAACCAAATACAATATTTTCTAGAAATAAAAAAATAATATTAGTTATTACTAAATTATTTTAAAGGTTAATTGATTTAATATTATTCAATTATTCAACTTTTTAATAATAATTAAATATTAATAATTAAATTATATAATTTTTATTAATTAAAAAAATATTTCAAAGCTTTTACAATTTATCTTTAAACCAAACATATAAAAGAATCTTAAATTAAACATATGAAAGAACCTTGAAAAATGTCGATAAGAAACACTACAAACCTATAACAATAACTTAATATTGTATGATTAATTAAATCATTAGTACCCCTCGTTACCATTACCAAGGATTAGTCAAAGCTCCTTGAAAGAATGACATTAAAATTGTGTATAGATACAATACAAATTTCATGAAAGGTAAATTGTATCACTAGATATGCCTCATTTTTGTAATTATTAAGCTCAATATTCAAGATCTCAACACTACAGCAAAGCTCATGACACAACATTATTGAAATATTAATGCACTTGATGTGCATCCTAATGAAAACACCCATTCATGTTGATTCAAAGATTATGCTAATAAAATAATGATATTTTTTTTGTTGCCATCATTTAACAACACAAATATCTCTCTACTAACATGCAAAGATGACATAGGAAGGGATGCACACATACAAGATTTGCTATGAAAATAAACATGAACTAAGCTTGTGAGGGTTGTAGCAATATAAATTGGTGATGATATATTCATGTATTGTATTAGTTCCACTAAAACTCTTTTCTCCAATGAAATCATACTATAGTTTAGAGATCATTTCAAAAGATTCAGGGGTAACCTTAGGGATTGCTTCATTTGGCTACTACATAATAAGGGAATATGGGAATTTTCCTTATCTTTTTGGGCCTCAATAGGATCGACTACATTACTATTATTTGAGTTTCTTCTATTCTCAAAATAAGGATAAGGAGGATATAATATATTGTTTTGATGTTTCTCCAATGCTATGACATTCTCCTTGTAGATCGAGCTTCCTTTGGTTCAACTTCAAATACCTCTCCTTTATCTCTAGTGACTTAGTCATTAGTTATAGATTTTGATGAAACTTAGGTTTGGTCACCACCCATTAAATACATAACTTCTATAACCCCCAATACCCTTTCCACCTTTTCCATGTTTTCACTCCTTTGTGTATCTTCATTGATTATAGTATTTCCTTATGTATTTTGTATCCCTTGTTTCAACAATCCTCCATCCCTACCTACTTTCAAGGAATGGAAAATCCCACACCAATTACCTCTCACCAACTACCTCTGTTGATGAAATCATAAGTATCAAAACGTAATTTTATATCAAACAAAGAATGAAGTCTGTAAAGGACCCTATAGACCACTGACAAGGGAAAGACATCTACAAGGTCTCTTGTTCATGTGGGAAATGTTACATTGGTGAAACTGGACAATCGTTCCAGGTAAGGATTAAGGAACATGAAGAAAACATTAGAAATGAACACACTCACACTTCTGCCTTAGAAGAACACTCCCTTAAAACCAAACATCATGTTTTCCTTGAGGATACCAAGATACTAGCAAAAGAGGGACACTGACCTTTTCCTTTCCTTACTTGTTTCAATTTTATTTTTGAATTAGTTCATAGGTTTAGAGGTCTAACTAAACTAGTCTTATTTTGTTTTGTAAATAAAAGTGTATCCTTATATTAATGCAAACTGTAAGCTTACAAAAATTCTTGTATCCTGTCTATGTACACAAAAATGTTTGCAGCTAAAGGTATAACTGCTAGTGACTGAATTATATAGACAGCGTGACACCCCCACCAGGTTCAGAGCGGTTCTCGACAAATTCTTTGAGACTAATCAATGGTCCACGATCCTGTCATGATCAATGGTTGGGATCAACTCGCGAACTCAGACTTCGTGGGTTCTCCCCTCATCCTTTTTGATCCTGTGAGCTTAGTGGGCGCTAGCCCCTCCCCTTCCAATCACTTCGGGACTTCACTTTTCGCAAAGTTGAAAGAACTCTCAACTTTGTTCTTCTGAAAACCAAACCCTGACTCTCCGCTTTCCAGAACCTTCACAAATTGGGACTTCACAAATTCAGGACTTCGCAAATAGAGATTTCTCAAATCCGGATTTCACAAAACAAGACTTCACAAGGCGGGACTTCGCAAGTCGGGACTTCGCAAGTCGAGACTTCACAAATTTGAGACTTTGGAAGTCAACACGCTCTGATCTTCCAAAACCTGAACCCCAAGTCTCCACTGGCCAAATCAACGGTCCAGAAATCTCCATGATCCAGTGGTTCTGAACTTACCTTCGCGAATCGGGGCTTCGCGTTTCGGGATTTTGAAAATTGATTCTTCCCAAGCTCAAAAAACCTGAACCCCGACTCTCTGCTACCAGATCCAACGGTCCTGGGCTCCCCTTCACGATTCAGGACTTCGCGACTTTTGATCTTCTACATCATGTTCCAACGGCTACAATCACCCTCTCTCCTTAGCTTTTGGTCATTTATGAATTAGAATATTTCTAAGTATTCAAGGTGACATCCCGTCCGGGTAATTTCCATCCAGCTAGGCAAGCTCCTTACAATGTAGCCAGAGGGGTGAGATTTGGGACTGCTTTTAATCGTGGAGAATGATCTGCTGCATGGAGTCAACCTCTACATTGGCCAGTCTATTTGCAACTTTGTTTACACTTCGCTGAATGTGTGAGGGGGTTAGAGTTAGAGAGGGTATGAGAAGTGCCTGGAAGCTGTATAGGGGGCCAAGGAGGCACCAACTGGGGGTGATTTTCCCTAGATCTCTTCCATTTAGTATTTTTATTGCCAAGTCTATTATGATTTTGGAATCTTCTTCAATGATCAGATAGGTGAGGATTTGATCCAGAGCCATTTTCACTCCTTTGATAAGACCCAAAATTTCTGTTGAATTATTGTTGTCGCATCCTAGATTTTTTGCAATTAGGCTATGAATTTGGCCCAAGCCGTTTCTTATGACCGCTCCATAGCCTGAGTGTCCTAGATTGCTTTTTGAAGCACCATAAAAGTTGACTCTATGGAAGCCTGACGGGGGGGGGAATCCACTTAGAGGGACATAGGTATTTTGAATTTAAGGGGGGCTACTAAGGAGGGGTGGAGTGTGAAAACAAGAAGCCCCAAGAGTTGAGGAGTGAGAGCTCACTTGGATCAATGGGGAAGTCTTCATGGGTCCACAATTGTAGCTAAAGATTTTCCTGGATATGCAAGAGGATTGTGTTCTAGAGGAGGGTGGGGGGAGAGGGATGGGAGTGAAAGATTCTTTTGTTCCTCTCTTTCCATAGTTGCCAAACTATGAAGCCTGGTAAAAGTTTCCAGGTTCTGTTCAGGATAGGAATTTTCAATGAACTAGAATCCCATTCCATGATTGTGATTATGATGTTGTTTTTAACTCGTTTGGTTCTTCTCATTAGTTGAGTGGCTTGGTTCCAGATGTCCTCACTAAGTGGAAAGTTGTTTAGGAGGTGCTCCATGGTTTCTGCCTAGAGATGGCAGAGATGGAAAATTGAGGGGCCAATGAAACCTTGTCTTTGAAGATTGTCCCAAGTTAAGATCTTGTTCTGTAGTAGAAGCCAACGGAATGTAGAGATTTTGGGCTAGAGTTATGATTTCCATATTGTTGTCCAGATGTTGTCTTTTTGAATATTTTGGAATTTCTCTTGTAGAGTGTACCCCTCTTTGAGAGTGAATTTCCCATGAGGTGTGTATCCCCATCTGAGAATGTCTTGGTATGTGATTTTCCAGATTCACCTTTGGGAAGTTGCTTGTTTCCAGTGATGTAAGTTACAGTCCATTGCCACTTGGATTTTCTGATGGGTTGATTTCCAGCTTCGCCAGGGAGGGTTACTGGGGGTATCTATCCACAAATATGCCACTTTGAGAGTGGAAAGATCCTTAATGTGATTTTCATAGGATTGTAGATTCTCTTCCAATTGTATGGGTGGCATTTGTTGTTAGGAATCCATCCAGAACAGGGCATTATGGCCGTTGTGAACTTCCCAAAAAGAATGTTCATGTATGAGTGGCCAATTATTCCAGGCTGCATTCCAAATGTTGGAGCCTTGAATTTTCTATTGCATTATTATAAGATGGATTTGATGCATATTTGGGGCATATTTTCATTTCCATAGTTTGGCCCAGATCTTTGTTGGATTTTTGAGCCATCTCCACCAAATTCTTGCTCCCATGGTGCTATTTAATTTTCCAGGGTCCCGGAGGCCTAGCCCATCTGATGATTTGGTCTTGTAGACCTTGTCCCAACTGACTAGGGCCCATTTTTTGTCCGGGTTATGTCCATGCCATAGAAATTTTATTTGTAGTTTCCTTATTTACTTTATGATAGAATAGGGGGAAGCTAGGGCTGAGAAGAGGTAAGTAGGGATGGCTTGAAGGAATGACTTTAAGAGAACGATTATGGCTGGAAGGTTGAGGGAACAAAAGGTCCAATTTCTAAGATGGTTGGAAATGGAGAGTAGGAGACAGTCCCAGGATATGTTTCTGGCTGCTGAGTCAGAAAGAGGGAGTCCCAGGTAGCAAGAGGGTAGAGTGCAGATAAGGGTATTCAGAAGTTGAGAAAGGTGTTGTTGGATTGTTTCAAGAGTATTACAAAAGAAGAGCTGCGACTTGGCCATATTAAAGGTGGTGGTGGAGGCTTCATTGAAAGCAAAGAGGATGGAACTTAGTTTATTTTCTTCTTTCATAGTGGGGGTGTTCATTTGCAGTGTGTGATCGACAAATTGGCTGTGGGAGGCTGTTGGTTGTAACCCATGAAGAGGGAGGCCTTGGTGGGATCCATTTTGAATTGAAGCCTTTATATAGTGTCCTAGGTCCTTATCCATTATGACAAATAGGAAAGGGGAGAGAGGGTCACCTTGCCTTATTCCTCTTGAGGGGGAGAAGGGTTGAGAGGGGACTCCATTGACGAAGATTGAGAAAAAGGTTGAGGAAATGAGGTTCATTATCCAAGAGATCTAATCCTTGTTGAAACTGAAAGCCGATAGAAGAGATTTCATGTACTTCCATCTTAATTTGTCAAAAGATTTTGAAAGGTCAAGTTTTAGAAGCATACCTGGAGTACGGGTGCTTTTGAGCGAGTGAATGATTTCATGGACAAGTATGACACTATCCATTATTTGCCTTCCTTCAACGTATCCCGATTTCTCCTTGGAAATGATGAAGGGGAGTATTGGCTTGAGTATTAGAGCTATGACCTTGGAGATGATTTTATAGATCACATTGTAGAGTGTTATGGGTCTAAAATTATTATGGTTTGTTACTCTCTCTTATTTGGGTATTAGGGTGAGGAAAGTGGCATTTAGTGCTGGAGGAACTTTGTCTGAGCTGCGTGATTCCTCCACCAACTGTCATACTTCATCCCTTAGCATTGGCCAACAGGAGTAGAAGAAGTCTTTGGTGAAGCCATCTAGGCCTGGAGCCTTGCCTATGGGTAGATCCTGAATAGCCCGATCCACTTATTCTTCCGTTATTAGTGTCATGAGAGCTTTGGATATGTTACTATAGACACATATCCTTACGTAAGAGGTGTATTTTCTTTGTTTGGTGGATTCAGAAGATTTGACGTATTTACCCAAGGTGTTACCTATGCCCATTAAAATTTCCTCTAACCAAAACTCTTGAAGCAGGGAGTAGAGGCGGATCCATACCGATGTGTAGGTGAAGTTTTCCTTTTATGGGCATAAGCGATATTTCCAGAATCACAGATAAAGGCCAACAGATTTGTAGAAATATTGTCCTCCTTCAAATATCTGGTCCTTGTCCTCCAGGTTGTAGAATATTATTGTAAAGAATCTTTTGGAGCTTAGTTGGATCTCATAGTCTCCCTTGGGGTTCCACCACGCCTTGATCCAATGATCTAGTTCTTTTTCTGAGTGTCAAAGACCTAGGAATTTTCCTATGAGGGCATGGTCCCTCATGAACTGTGTGTGCTCCCCTATCCTGGTGGTTTTGATAATGTACCTGGGAGCAATCGAGGCTTGGGGGATACATTTTCCAGGTATCTAGACTCAAGCTGCTTTTGGATGTGAGGACTCTGCATCCATATTTTATTTCTTGCTGCCATCCATTTCTTCTTGCAGGTATTGTTCTCGCATGTGCAAAGGTGACTCAAAAGACGAATGACACACTCGGGAGTTCTCCGGGTCGTTTGCTGCAACATTACGATAAGAGGGGGATTTCACCCCCCCCTTTTGTTCCTGTTTTGTTGTGGTGAACAGAGCCACGAAGAAGAAGCAATCAACGCATACACAAAAGGTCATAAGTGGTCAGGGTAGGAGGGAATATGGAGCATGAAAACCCTAAATCTTGCAGAGCTCGCTCCAACTAAATTAGTCTTATTACTACTGTAAAAAATTTCATTATAAAAACTTGTCACCCTATATGTTATTAATTAAGTCTTATATACCCTAATCCTAATCTTATAAACCCCAAATCTACTTTTATTAAATATTAGTTTTTATCATTCTAACCCTAGATTTATATATATGTATATATACTATTATCAATACCTATAAATCCTAATTGCATAAACCCTAAATCATAAATAACCCTAATCCCAATCTTATAAACCCTAAATATAAACATTTTCCTAACCCTAATCATATGATATTAATATCCTAATCATATTAACATGTACCCTAATCATAAATAACCCCTACTACATATATTAACACTATTTTTTTTTTGTAAATAAAAGAAGGACCTTATATTAAATCCCAAGTTTACAACTTTGCGACACTTGGCAGCCACCTGTTCCACCATAGGAGGGAAGATAGAATAGGTGTCTCCAAGCAGTGATGTGTCTATAATGCCTGAAAAATATTTTACAAAAATTGTGCATAGGACTGATAGTTTGTACAAGAACCCTGTTCCATCTATCTACCCTAGGGCTGGCCTCATCCAGAACCACCATAACTAAGAGACATATATTAACACTAATAATCATATTTAAATCATTCTAATAATTAGTTATGATTAAAACCTAATTGCATAAACCCTAAAAGAATAAATAATTAAAAACCTCCTAATCATATTAAATCATTCATTCAAAACTATACACACACACACACACACACACACACACACACACACACACACACACACACACACACACACACATAGTTATGATATCCACACTTAGGTAATAATTATTAATCATTATCATTTGTTTTATTGATTTATTAATTTTTTTGATTTTATTTTTGTTTTCAATACTTATAAATCCTAACCTTATCATATTATGTATCCTAATCACAAATAAAACTATTAATCATATTTAAATCATTCTAATAATTAGTTAAGATTAAACCCTAAAAGAATAAATAATTAAAAGCCTCATAATCATTCTTTCAAAACCCTAGATTTACACACACACACACACATATATCATCCATACCTAAGCAATAATTATTAATCATTATCATTTGTTTTATTAATTTATTAATTTGTTTGATTTTACTTTTGTTTTCTTTTTTTGTTTAACTCTAAAATTAGGGTTTATAGATAGTGGAATTGGTTAAAATTTATAAATTAAAAATTGTCCTGCATTTAAAGTATTAATTGACGAAGATCAACAAGCTTTCATTTGACGATTAGTCCCGATGATGAATCTCGATTCGGATTCGAAACGTCGATGACAAAAATAACACCAATTGTGGATTATCCAGATAACACCTTTGAAACCCCTCACCACAGAAATTTGAAAACAATAATTTTCTAATGGTGCAAGATTTGGTTATATTTTTTTATTAAATTTAACTACTTCAAGGATCCCTTAACTCAAGTACAATTTGTAACACACCCACTATGGAATTCAAATTTTTTCGGCCTTTTTTCATCTTTTCTCCGATGAACAGAATTCTCGAATCCCTATGGGACCTGATACAGATCCTGCTATCCCTTAACCACACTCGTATGATCGGCGGCTATGACCACAGGTCTTATTAGGGAGGTGCTCGTCGGCTTTCACGATTTGGGAAATCACGATGCATGTATTCCCCTTTCTCTCCTGTCTTTCTAAGGGTTGAAATTTGAAATGGATCTAACCGCTTAACACGATTAACATCGACCTAGGTTAAGTCCAGGCACTCTACCCTTCAGGATTTCACATACCGTAACTTCGGGGGATGCGATGATAGTAGGTCTCACATCTGGGTTTCCCAGGAGCCGAAACTCCGAGACCGATATTCATTTCTAAGCTCATTTCGGGGTTTTTCATCTAGTAGACACATGGAACATAACTGTCCTTTGGGGGTCTCGAGTACCAAAACTCCAAAATATAGATCCAAGTCACACTGTGCCATATCGGGACTTCGCAAGTCAGGATTTCGGGGCTTGCGAGTACAAGGGAATACACCCTTGAGTATTCTGATTTTCGAAATACTGAAATATCATAACATCTATGCATATTGTCCTTTCGGGACTTCAACCATTGGGATTTCAAGACTGGTGTGTACAAGGGACTTGCCTCTAGGTATCCTGGGTGCCGAAATACCGAATTATCTTAACTTGTCCATGACCCGTCATTTCGGGGTTTCGTATGTCAGGATTTCACAATTCGTGAGGACAAGGGTTCTTACCCTCTAGTTCCCTAGGTGCCGAAATGCCGAAAGGTTGATCGACCACCACGTGTACTCTATAGATAGATGGTCCATGCACTCCCATGGGTCTTGGGATTGATGGTCCCGATTTCTTCGTTACTTGCGAAGGTTAAAAAGGGGTCGAGGCATTATTTCTTGCGTCCCTTCATTCAGATTTATGGTCGTAACCGGCCTCAGATCCTCCAAAAGGATCTCATTCATGCATTTAGCAAGAGGGAGGGTATCCTGGGTACCAAACCACTGAAAGGTCCTAACTCAACCACACGTTGTCATTTTGGGATTTCGCGGGTCAGGGTTTCGGGACTTGCGAGTGTAAGGGAACTCGCCCTTGGGTATTTCGGATACCGAAATGCCAAAATATTGAGGTCTACGAGGACCATTCTCCCTCATGCAAGATTTTAAGACTTAAACTATAACATCCTCCTTCGGGTCCTCAGGTAATTTACTCCA